>LQNS02278171.1:20019320-20029625 GCA_001587735.2 Parhyale hawaiensis | reverse complement strand
GATCCGTATAAATTTCTTAGTTATCTTAGTGACAGACAGAGAGACAGATAAACAAACACACAAGCTCGACAAGGATATTATACACAACAAATTAGTTAGCTGCAACAATTAACCGTCATACTTCATTTCAGATTTCCTGCCAATATTCCTTCCTTTACAAGGAAGCAGGAAAGTACAACGGAAAACTTGACAAAATCTTGTCCGCCTCAAAATCTTCTGAGGTAGCCAAAAATTCTGTTATGGAATGTATGAGGCATCTCTTTTTTCTTCAAACTAAATGCTTTGACTGGCCTTCTTGGTTTTCCTATTAGCTCCAGCCAGGAATTTTTCATCCCTTGCACTACGCAAATCATCATATAGTGTAGCGAGGGAGGTTAACTAGAATGAGGTAACAACGGCTGCGAATATCGGAAGCTGAACGTTCCGGTAATACTGAAACCTGGCTGACTGGTTGCACAAATAGCTGGAAGCCTGTAATTGGTCGGATGGGAAAGCTGGGAACCTGTGATTGGAGGGACCGGAGCAGTCAACAAAAAAATCCCATATCACTACGGCGAAAGGCAGCTGTATTCCCTTCTACTAGCAAACCTCCTGCAGTGTGGCTGCATCAACAATAAGAAATGCAGACTTTGCCGAGCAGTCATAAATCTGTGGTAGGCACACAGTGATGAATTGGCAACGCACGCACAACATTCGGACTCTTCAGTGCGGTAAAACAAAGAAGTTGATTGATTTAAGCGAAGGATATTAACCGCCTGTCTGGGCCGTATGATGGACGGCCTGCTAGCGGCTGCGATTCTGAATTGCATACTAAAGTGAAACCGCTCCAGGCAAGAGGACAAATGTATCACTGTCAAGATTAAGTGCAAGATGTATAGTAAAATGATCCTGCTCTGACAGCAGTCTTCCATCACTTTGGTCTGCTTTAAGTGTCCCTGCATAAAGGTCAAAACTTAACTTAAAAAAAAAGGTGTGCACGATAATTCAAATCATTTGATGGACACCTTCCATCATGGAAGCCATTGTCAGTTGCTAAGGCATTACTGCAGGAAAAATTGAACAATGGTAAAATTACATTGCTTAGACACTATAGTAGCCTATCCAAAACAACGCACAACGGAAGATGAATTTAGGCTTTCAATTCATTAAATCTGAAAATCGGTGGATACGCTTCCCTGGGGAGCGATTTACAAACTAACAATCTTGAATCATCAACAAATGCTAGAAATTAACAGTGATACAAAAAAATTTTACAACTTATGGCTAAAGGATGCGTTTTCCCTGTATATAAAAAAGTACTGTCACTGTTACACTGCAGCAGCATAAAAGCGCCAGTAAAGCATATAATTATTTCAAACTCGCTAAAAAAAGAGCACCGTTTGTTGTAAATCGCGGCTAGCTGCATAAGTATATCACTAACTCTTTTAATTCAATATCACTGATACTGGACAATCTCTTGGCTCTACAGTACGTTACCTTTGATTATACAACTAGAATTTTATACTTAATTTTTCAAGATGAGTGTCTAACTTTGAAATATCAGTATTAACAAAATGTATGGCTATGTTGCCAATATAAACAGCATTTCTAAAATAAATATTAAGCCATTGGTTAAGTTTATCATGCAATTTGTTTACGTACGAGTTTTTTACTGTTACTTCAGATTATGCAACAAGCTAATAAAAACGTCATAAAGAGGAAATAAATGCAAGTCAATAGGAATATTGTTATTAAACGTCCAAAACCAAGAAATTATAACCAAAACAATTCAATACACAGTGAAATAAGTGTTCAGTAGTGGTAAACGTAACAAGTTAGTTTTGAACATGGCAACCTCCATTTTTCATGATGTTTTAAGACGATTATCAACAGGTTTTATCAGGTTTGGTACTTCAAATGGTGGAATAGAGTCTGCTGCTGTTTTTACTGCATTCCACAGGCTTACTTTACTCGAAAACTGCCGACCACCTTCATAGACCTTCCTTTTGATCATTGCTCAGAGGCTCTCAATGGGATTTATATCGGGGTTATTTGCTTATCAGGTCATAATCCCTTTTGATTCGAATCCTCCATCCGCAAGCCAGTTAGCAGTGTACCGTACTCGGTGTGGAGGAGCGTTATCGTGCTGAAATACCAATGTGGATCTGCGTGCGATAGTCTGCTCATCAAGCCATGGAATCAAGTTGGCTTCAAGAAACTGGCAGTACCTTTCTACATTCAGTTTAACTTCTTCTGCCACTTCAAATGGACCAATAAGGGTGTCACATACTATCCCGGCCCAAAACATTACACCTCCACCACCTTGTTGACGCTTTAGTTGTGTCTGTTGAGGTCGGTCATTGAGGACCCATCCAGACGACCATCCATCTGGACCATCAAGAGTGGCTCTGCATTCGTCCAGAAATATATCATTGGAGAAATCAGTTTTCATGTTCTCCTCAGCGCATTTGACCCTATTTTCTTTATGAGTTTTTATTAGAAGTGGTCGTTTAATTGCCTTTTTGTAATTGCTTGGAAACTTCGAATGTTGTCTTACCAGAAGCCAATAACGAGGTCACTTTGATCTTTTCTACACTTTTTAAACCGCATTTCTTGTCCATGTTGACTAGAGAGTGATGCTGCATAATCTGGGGTAACAACAGAACCCCGTGCGATAATCAAATGTTGCCAAAACGTGGGAAATTGTTCTGTTTTCTTTTTCTCTGCTTGTTTTTATAGTTACAACCTGTGCACTAACCTACTATTCACATTTCAAATGTTTGACACTTATCTTGAAAAATAAGCAAAAAAATTGTATTTGCAAGATCAAAGGTAACGCACTGTAGTTCCGAAGAATTACTTTTCCCGGAATCACCTATAGCCAAGGGTAGCAGCTAGCAGAGCAACTGGAATTATTGCTGACCAAAGAGTTTGTTCCCGGAAGATCAATCATCACGCAGAAAGCAGCAGCGCCATAGGATTAATTTCCGTCGATAGTTCGTTGCGAGAAGATAAACTTGCTAACTTACAAGAGGCAGTTCAGCGGTTAGATTTAACCCTGCCCAAAGAGTTCAATGCAAAAAGACCAACTTGTAGATAGCAAGTTACAAAACCATCGGATTTATTTCAGTCCCAAGGACTCGTTAGAGGAAGATCTCTCTGCACGTAGCAGGTCGAGAACCATTCAGATTTGTTATCGGCCAAGACAGTTCGGGGAAGCTGCAACTTGCGCCCTGTTATGCAGCACTACAAGCTGCTTACTAATGCCCTGGAGATTTCATTAAGCCTCTCCAATCTAAAGGAAAATAGCTTCGTATTGGGCAGAGAGAATAGTTGATGCGAGGCAAAGAGACAATGTCTACCATTGCAACACTGGAGATGGTTATTGGAAAATAATACGCTCTGGTAATGAATGTATGACTTCTTTGTAATAAATAATGCGCAGTTCGAGGTATGCTGGAGAAATTACAAAACCCTATCGAGCTCTCTTATGGATTTTTCTGGTTTATGAATATATGTTTTTCTATTCATTATTATACTAAATGGACAGAATGTGCGTCGCAGTCGCATGACATATTTAATACCTTAAATTATAGGTTATTTTACTACGTAAAGTAAATAAAGCTAAATTATATTTCGTGTGGATTCTGTGTCCAACAAAGTTAGGGCACAACATCCTGAGGATTTCATTCCTAATATCACCTAATAATGGTACTTCATACCAACAAAAGACAGAATTAGCGTTTGGTTTGTAGAGAGTCACTGGTACAATGCCTACATGTTATTAAGGAGACGTTAGTGACACTATCTTCCGTTAAGAGAAATACCGGTTAGTGACACTATCTTCCGTTAAGAGCAATACCGGTTAGTGACACTATCTACCGTTAAGAGCAATGCCGCTTAGTGACGCTATCTTCCGTTAAGAGCAATGCCGGTTAGTGACGCTATCTTCCGTTAAGAGAAATACCGGTTAGTGACACTATCTTCCGTTAAGAGAAATACCGGTTAGTGAAACTATCTTCTATTAAGAGAAATACCGGTTAGTGACGCTATCTTCCGTTAAGAGAAATACCGGTCAGAGACACAATCTTCAGTTAAGAGCAATGCCGGTTAGTGACGCTATCTTCCGTTAAGAGAAATACCGGTCAGATACACTATCTTCCGTTAAGAGAAATACCGGTTAGTGACACTATCTTCCGTTAAGACAAATACCTGTTAGTGATACTATCTTCCGTTAACAAAAATACCGGTCAGAGACACTATCTTCCGTTAAGAGAAATACCGGTTAGTGACACTATCTTCCGTTAAGAGAAATACCGGTTAGTGAAACTATCTTCCGTTAAGAGAAATACCGGTTAAACAGAGTTGATCAGAAAATGTATAATGAGAATATAAGATATAGTTTGCACGACTAAAAATAGACAAGGGCAAGGTGTAAATATTTAAATCATGCGATTGCAAGGTTTTTAGAGCAGGGTGAAAAGTGAATGTGAAGTTTAGAAGATTATGGGTCATTTAAACGAAGCGAATGGTGACATTTCATGTGCAATGCTAGAGCAGTTATATTACAACACGGGTTAGAATGTAATTTTGCCTACTACTTCCTTAAACTATTATGTTCAATATACATGAACAGATATTGGGGTATAACAATTCCACCACTTTAATGTAAGTGGACCACTATGTTAACTAACTCTTCAATAATTCCTTGTTTAGCAATACGATAACGGAGGATTCTCATTTAGTATAAAAATAATAGAAACATAGTCAAATTTGATCATTCTCCTTTAGTAAAAAATTAAATATTTTCCCAATTTAGAAACAAAATCGAACAAATATAATCACTCTTAGGTCTACTCTAGAAACAAAACCGAATTTAGTAATTTTCACTTAGAAACAAAATCGAATATAATTATACATTCTCCCTTTAGAAACAACATGGAATACAATTATTCTCACTTTAGAAACGAAATCGAATTCGATCGTTCTATTTCTACTTCATCATTCACAATTTAAAATTGAAGTCGGAACTAATCATCACAGTTTAGAAATAAAATTAGATTTGATCATTCTTACTAGAAAAATAAAGTTGGCGCTGATCAGCCCATGTAAGCAGCGAGCCAGTCAGGGTCGTGGCAACTGGCGCATGGAGCAGAAAAAAAAAAAAAGAACTCAAAAGAACTGCCGCAAGAAATGCTGTGGACATGTGATAGAATAAATTGCTCAAGCAGAAACAGCACGTTGTGGTCTTAGGTTTTTTCTTCAGTTCTCCACAGCGGCGAGTGTGCAGTACAGTTACGATTATAGATGAATTATAGAACTCATATGAAACGCGAGGCAATCGCATAAATTTTACCTTAGCAATTGAAGTGATTCTGTGATGTTTATTTCCCTTGTGCTATTGCTAGCCTCTTGCAATTACCGAATGACGTAGAATTCTAACAATAACATGCGTCGAATCAGGTGAATTCAAGTACAAAACGAAAAACTTCACAATATATTGGTATTCTAACGCATGCATTGTCAAAATACTGGTATATCAGCAGAGTGACATCAGTGGTTTTATAATAGTAAATTTTAGAAAATATTATATGTACAGTTGCACTAACCGAAATATTTCTAAAGATACAGCATAGTTTGACATAAAACGGAGACCTACAAACACCTATAAAAATTACAGCACACCAATAAATTTCTCAGCAGTATGAAAACAATATGGTTAAAAGTTTTGAAAATAATGTAGTCATATGGACAGACATGAAGTTCGATGAAACAGTTTGATATATTCACCAAACATATCTGCTGAGCAGCAATGTTTATCTCACACAAACAGTCAAACAAACAATGGTATTGTACCAAACAGCGACGCTTCAGAGGCACACGCATCTGAACAAACGTCATTCCGATTCATCATCTTCGTTGTTTACCATATCATTGCCTACAAAATGAGATCATTTTTCGCTCGTCTCAACATGACAACCAAGACAGCTCGGGCAAGTGCTTGGAGCTTGGTAAGTGGGACTTTTGCGTGGTGCGGAGTTTAAATAATTTTTAAAAATAGTAATGCTTTTGGCTACTGCGAGGTGCACACGGGAACATCATTCACGAACTCCATTCACCGAGGTAACGAAAAAGTTAAGCGATAATATCGTAGACTTCAAGATAATAAACTCCAGTGCGCTTCATGGTATTGGAAGGCGCTCAATGCTTGTAACACATTCACAATGCATGAATTTCAATTACAAGAATTGCGTCAAACGTTACCCTACAATACCTAATTCAAACAAAACCTCTTTATACGAAAACTACCATTCGGTGCGTGCCTTTTATGGTATTTCTTGCACTAAAGGGTTAATTGTACTCTACTCAGCCTCTGCTACCTCGCCCCAAGAACTCTTTTCTCCATATGAATATAGTAGAACAAAGAACTGTTGTTGCGAACAAGTACAGCCAGGAAAAACAAGGTCAAACAAAGAAATAATTTTCCACAGACGCGAAGTGGCAACACTTTATCGCCGAGGGTTGACTTTTCAAACAAAGTTATGCCTACGTGGAGTACATTCCTGATTTCGCACGTTAAAGTTAATGCGTTTACGTCGCCACCGAAAATAAATTTTGACGGTTGTAGTACTATTTGAAGCGCGACCAAATGGTCCATGTGAGCGATGGAGTTAAAAGGACGGTCGTGGCAGATATTGTTTACGTGCCATTGATTTGGCCTGAGCAGCACCCACACTGTTTGCATCCTAAAGGCTATCACTCTCTAATGGTGTAGCTTCCATGAATAATTCCGGGTCGCTATCGACCACAAGACCCTGACAGGAGAACCTGCAAACTGGTAATTTCTTCCTTGCTTCCTACGAGTCGAACTTCTAAGTGACATCGAGAACATAAGGCTTCCTGCGTGTCGATTTAGTAAGTCCCCCTGACTGTGTTATGCGTGTCATTGGTGAACAACATTCAACAGTGATCGTCATTGCAGGTTTTTATCGAAACAATTCGATATAACAAGCACTAACGAGGTTAATGTAATTCAATGCAAGAAAAAAAAACTTAATTTGATTAAGATACGTACAATAATTGTTCATAGGGATTTAGCCCACGAATTTAAATTAGGTCGATTAATTTGATCGGATAAGATATTAACGCGGACCTGGCTCGATCGATCGCTTCTTAGTAGGTGTCAGAAATAGGAACTAAAGGTATAAAACACGATTTATACCTCGCGAGTACATGCAGTCCAATCATTGAACCAGACGGTAGGAAGACTATCGTTGGTCGTGCAATAATTATAATAATACCGTGCTCCCTACATCATTAATTAATAAAGGTTAAGAACATGGATAATTACTCAATATGAAAACAAGCAATTTATTGCCGGAATTCTCTCAACTGCATTTTCATCAGTTCCACCTATTGATGCCAAATCTGTAGACCGTTTTTTTGTCTATCACGTCCTGTATTCAAGTAATCACGTACTGTTTCTTGTACTTCATCAGTGCTATTGCTACAGAACAGCTACTGAGAAAATAGACGCATAGTTTAATGTATTAATACGAGAATGTTACGTATAAATATCTGAAAAACCTGACGTATTAATGAAATTCTAGCTGCATATATAAAATCAGCCTTTAAGAGGGACTTGAGAAACATTCTTGAATTCGCGGTAGCTAACAAAAAAAAGATATTTTTTTTTTGCGCTACCTAATCTCACTTTATTACTAATTACTATACTTTGGTGAGTAAAGATTGTGAGAAAGATAGTCATATGATATAGATATATAATATTATGTATTCGCCAAATTCGGTTAAAGTCTCATATTATAGAACTGCTTACCAATTAAATGTACATCCCTAGATGGGCCGTAAGACCAGAAACATTATACTAACAAGATTATACCCAAGACTATTTAAATCCCAGTACGGTACTCAGTCAAGAAGTTGACATCACTTCTAAATTTCCGAGCCCCCTGTGAGCACAAAGTATCACAAAAGCGTTTTTGCCCTTTACTGAAAATGGTCCATGAAAACAGAGAGGCCCATTAGAAGATACAGAAATATTTTTCCATATTCCATTATCATCCGGAGCTCATCTGGAAGCTACACGTCAGCCAGGGACAAACGCCTGACTGTACGAACATAAAGAAAGGGACTGTGAATTTGCTTTCCAAGAAATGTTTTGCAGGATAGCTGCAGGTGACAAAAGCGTGTCGTCCATACAGCGACGACAGTCGCCTGTAATGAGGCGTGTCTATTGCTAACAAATGCGCTTTGATGATGAAGATAATAAAATCGTAATATCACAAGTAGCAAGGTGAAAAGCGTGGGTGATGATTCCTAGAACAAACGCTTTCACTTTGCTTATCAATTACTTTAATGTTTGTTAGTTTTAAAATATTAGGTTGGTGCCAAAGTAATGTCCGATATCCAGAACAAATATTTCAGAGCGAGTTTCTAAAATTTTTACATCTTCTTGAACATTTAAAACAACTCTGTGTCTAGTTTGTACTATTTTCTGTCAGATTATCTGGCATTTGCCCATAATTTTAAAAAACATTTACCTTCACGTTTGTCCCACGGATTGAAGGTCACGCTGGAGAAGGTTTACTCTAGGAATTTCATAAAGGTCTTGGTACAAGTGGGGCAGCAAAATCTGTTCGAGCACTGATGGAGATAATATAGGGTGGGTGACTGCATGGGGAGCGTCCTGCAGGACGGAACTTGAAGCTCTGGGGAGGTTACAGAGTCGGGGTGTCAAACTGTTGGCCGGTGCTGCAAGTTCTGTTTTTCTGTCACTCGTGTATACTGAGAACCGGTTATTAACTCTAGAACAGATCTATAAGTTTTCTGTGTGTGTTTTAAATTTTATGAATACTATGTCGTGCACCGCAGTCAGATGTTTGTGGAGAAGTTTGCAGCGTTACAGATTTAGCACGAATATAGCACTCGCTCAAAGGAAAACTAGTTCTTGAATGTGCCACTTATTACGAAAAGTAAATGCTTCAGCTCTTTTTATTCAAGATGAATAAAAATATGGAATCATCTGCCCATAGAAATACATATGAGAAAGAGCGGGGCTACTACTGTTTAAGAAAAAAATGCGATCGTATTTAATTGCAGCAGCATGAGATGTAGAGGGCGCATCGGGATACAGTACTTAAATGCAATAGTATTATTCGTCCAATGTAATTATGTGTACCATTTTATGCCCGAATAGTTTCAAACAACGAACGGGCTTGAAATCGAAATGGATGACAATCGTTATTTGGTGCTTGTAGGGTATACTAATTAACGTTCTTTTAATGAGATGTAACGTGATGGTTTTTTTATTGCAATAAAATTAGTATTATTATCATCTCTTGTTTCAGAGAATCTTGTCATTACCACCAGGGAACTTACAGAATAGTTAAGATAGACCATTCGACCGTTGTACGCCAACTAAAACACATTTTTATTTTTAGATATTTAAATCCGACATTACTTTCGTACCAACCTGATAGTTTCGTATAGCTAATATGAGTCGTGCAACTAGAAGCACGGAGTATGGCTCCATGAAGCAAAATTTCATCCTATCAAGTTATGCATTGTTTACCTTCAAATTTATGAGTCATACGAATGAGAACATATATATATATATAGACTGAGATTCTTCGCTCTATGACTTTCTGTTAACTGATTCAGTTCAGCACAAATTATGTAGCTGGAAATATTTGTCGTTTCATTAAACACTTTGATCATTCTTCCTCAATACATAAAACATTCAAATTTATTTACACATAGTATACCTACTTTCTTTGTATTGTGAGTCATGCAAATAGAAGCAAGTACAGTTTTCGATTCCTCAAAGTAACACTTTCACTCAGGTAATGCAATTGTGTAAGAGATACTCCCATTAATTCATAAATTATACGATACTACCACCTTGGGAGAGTATACACAGTTTCCAGCTGAGTTCCATTCTCTGAATATTTATTTTTTAGGTTGTTTAGTAGCACTTGCGATTCCATTTGAGTTTTCTCAGTTCAGCTATGTGAAATCTTTGCTTTTATATGCTGATTTTCATTCGGGAATAAGAAGTCACTCGGTGCCAGGCCAGGTGTATATGACGGATGTGGAACAAATATCATTCTGCTTTTCGCCAGAACCTCCTGGACGATAATGGAGACTGTGACCCTCGCACTGTAACGATGGTGCGTCAGTCCTTCTTATCAGGGTGTCTACTAGGTCATAAAAGTCATAAAAAGTCATAAAAAGTAATAAAAACTGGTTGGTCATAAAAAAGTCATAAAAAGTAATAAAATTCACTCACAGGTCATAATTTTTTTG
>LQNS02278171.1:19976235-19986667 GCA_001587735.2 Parhyale hawaiensis | reverse complement strand
GTACAATTCTATCATGTGCTACTTTCCGAGAGTGATCAACTGGATCATTCGTTCGTTCGCAATTAATCATTTATCAATATCTCGTCTTTCATCCTATTACCATTCCCCGTAACAGCCGTCTTCATCCTATTACCATACCCCGTAACATCAGAAAATCTGCAAAGAAGTATGACGGTTAACTGTTGCTGCTCCCTCATTTGCTTAGTATAATATCCTTGTCGAGCTTGTTTGTTTGTCTATCTGTATCTCTGTTTGTTTGTCACCAAGATAACTCAAAAATATACTCGGATCTGTACAAAACTTCCAGGGATTATTAGGTATGTTAGGTGAAACAGATGTCTAGTATTGAACATGTGTTGAACAGTTTGTTTATTTCTCTACCTCGTTCTTCATGGCAACATAGGAAAAGTTATGGATTGATTTTTTCATGAAATTTCTACGAATCGTTAGGAATGTTGCTAGGAGTAAATACCAAATTTTTGCTAAGATCTTTTGTCCACGTGCTTGTTTGTCTCTAAGATTGTTTCTATGTTTGTCAGTAACATAACCCCATAAGTTATAGACGGATATTCTTGCAGGTTGTAGGAAATGTTTGAAGTCACAAATGACCAAATTTTAGTGATGATCGGCAAATCCGTTTGTGAGCTTGACTTGATGTTTGTTTTCGGGCTTGTCAAAACATAACTCAAAAAGTTACCGACCAATGTGTAAGGTACCTAATTAATAGAACTGTTATTAGAGTCAAGAGGCACAAATGATCAGAAATAATTTGGGTAATGTTAAAAATGAAATGGTTTCAGGACCAATTTGAATTTTCGTTGACATTGCCTTGTTCGACGTATGTATGCGCTCACAGAGAGCTGTAGTTATTTTTGTTTTTGCCTAAATGATATTTCTTTGGCATGGAAACTAAGGCAGGCATCTTTGTACTATTGCACCTTACGTAACAAATTGTTTGTGAATGATAGCTGTTACACAGTAGCCAAGTTTGCTCTTTTTCCATAAACAGTAACATAAACTTAAGTATTACCTCATTTCCGTGCTGTGATTATTACAGTACAATAATATGTAATCACTATTTTTATTTTCTTTTACTTAAAGTCAAGAACTTTTCAGCGCACAGTCTGTTATCATGAAGGCATTGCAGGCATCTCACGTACTCTTCGACACATCATGCCAAACTTTTTCCTACGAATAGAGCCGGAGAGCCACTTTGTGAGCCGGAGGCGAATATTATTGCATTTTCCTCGTTCGCAGATTCTTTTGACATTTTGTAGCGAAAGTCCAAATGGTCCCGACGGTGTAGTTGAAATGCTATTTTATACAAGCATTTGATGTCTGGACTGAGTTGACGAAGCGGAAAAATGTTATTCCTTACAAGTCGAATCAAGTTTGGGACATGCTAGCAATGTTTCAGGTTAATACGAAAGCAATAACCGATTAAAAAATATAAGGCAAAAATATATATGCTTTAGTTGGCGTTCCACGGTGGAATGGGCTATATTTAGGTGTTCTGTAAGTATATTAGTGGTAATGGTAGGGCTCCATAAATCGAAAGCTCTTAATAATGCGGACTCATGTTTTTCATATTTTTACTTTTCTTTTTAAGTCAAATGATGCATCGCTTCGGAAGCGAGAAAACTACCTCATGCAACTTCTATTCACTATGTCAACCTCGTAAGTGTTCCGAATAGATTTTGCTGCAGCACTGGCATCAGCACCTTCATGAACTTTGTCAAGTAAACTTTCTCTTATGTGACAGTTAGGTAGGACAAATATTGGGGTAAAGTTCCTGAAAATTCTGGGTAAACGTTAGATAATCTCAAAGAAAATGATACAAATTAAGTACAGAGTTACTTTATATCTACAAGAAAAGGTTAAAAAGCCAATAAATTCTATCTGAAAAATTTGTATTGTAAATCGGACATTATTTTTGCACCAACCTGCTACATTTAGGTATGAATGAGAGCACTATAATAATTTTGCTAAGCTCATGTAAAAAGATAAATTTTATAACAGGGGCATGCTTTAGAAAATGTAATTGTATTTTTTTCGTTTAATTTGGCTGTTTGAACATTAATTAAATAAGTACTTTGGCTGTGTGCTCTCAAAAATTTTTATGGTGTCCATTAACTTATTAACTTTCAGCTTGATACTAATGTAAATTTGAAAGATTCAGTAAGACCACTATATAGCCATATTTCAATTCTGAGTGACATAGTTTATTTTAGTTAAAGATAAAATTGCCCATTGATTCCAAAGTGATGTCAGTCGGATTTTTATTCATCAGAGTCTGGGGAGTGTAGAACAAAAAACAAATCGTATTTATCTAATTGCGCAATGTGAAGCAAAAATTTCCTACTTGTCGTTTGGAGTAATGCTTCACGTAACAATACTCACCAGTAGTTTTTAAACGCAGTTGGCAGTGATGATTTTCTCTGCTTTTGAACTTCAAAACAGAAACCATGTAGTACAGTACATTTTTCTCATGTGTAAGCTGTTCTTCATAAAATATTCTTTGAGCGTTCCCTCGCTGTGGAGTGAAAAGTGTTACGCTCAAATTTAACCGTTTCTCATACGACACTTGCCAGGTTACCTATAATTTTAGGGCACAAAATGTAAAATCCGTTGAAGATCGACTCACGTCATCTTAGGTTTTACTGTAATGATTGCAACAGGTACTTAGGTCAAGGTCACAGGCACTGCATTAAAAAAATTATGTAAAATACTTACCTGTAATAATTCCTCACCAATGCTACTTTTCAAATGAATGTTTATTAGTAATTTTGTACGGGAAGTTTTAGAAAACTTGCTTATGTCGGGATTAATAGCTTGCAGCAGTTTGTAGGGACTATGTTCAAGGGCAAGTTGATTTGTTGCAGCAAGTTTTGTTCAGGATCATTTCTCATGTGAATGATATTCCTTGTAGCAGTTCTTCACAATTATACGTTGAATTAGATAGACATTAATTCTGTGCAGCAGTTACAGGGGACAACATTCAAATGATCATCAAATTCAGTCTACTTTTGAAAGTGGATATTAGTAATTCTTTGCAATAGTTCTCAAGAGCTATACATTCTGTGAGTTGCTAATTTCTTGCTGCATGCATGACGAATTGCGGTTAATCAGGTAAATTATTGATTTGAAATTTTACTGGATTACGTAAAAGTGGAAAATGTATTTACTTTCTTGTACCATTTCTTAATCAGCTCGAATTTCATACCAGTATTGTATTCCATGCTCTCAGTGGCACGCTGTTAATACTTGAAACATTAAGTTTCTAGTCAGAGTCCATCTGTGAACAATACGCTACGAG
Source organism: Parhyale hawaiensis (assembly GCA_001587735.2). NCBI lineage: Eukaryota > Metazoa > Arthropoda > Malacostraca > Amphipoda > Hyalidae > Parhyale > Parhyale hawaiensis. Next base: position 19,983,351 of record LQNS02278171.1, on the reverse strand, counting down.
ATTATCCCCATGCTGGATACCGCACTACGATTTCAAGTTAAATGAGGTTGGTGGTAAAAACGTCCTTGGTAATTTCTATTTAACGCGACATTGCTAATGAACTCATTACGAAGAGTCGCTGCTGCCGGTAATGAAAAAAGGAAAATCCTGAGAGTCACGACATTTTAGCTCTTTCTGAGCCAGTCCTTTGTTGCAAAATAGAACTGGTTAGCGCTTTTATAAGAACAGGAAATAATGACGCACTGCGACCTTGCCATGATTTTTAACGTTTAGCTCGTCTCCCTCCATTATTGAGAAGTTGGAGCACCAGGGGCGGCGGCTCCCCTGCATGATGACAGCTATTCTCCTGGGGCGTTGTCGTGCTTAATTATCGAGGAAGAAAATGCTCATAATTTGGATCTAGTCGGCAATATTTGATTGGGCTTTGATAAATGGCTTGGCTTTGCTGCCGGGCGAAAGGGAAGTCCAGCTTTTCTCTAAGTGAAATTGACAATAAACAATACGGCTTTACCCAAAAACTACCGGGCATAAAACGATGCTGGATTACCCGAAAACTGCCGGGTGTAAGACAATACTGGGCTACTCGAAAAGTGCCGGGTATAAAAGAATACGGGGTTACTAAAAAATTACCGGATGTAAAATAGCACGGAGTTACCCGAAAACTACTGGATACAAAGGTAACTTGCCATCGTTTTAAATTGGCGATACATTGTTGTTATTTTTTTCTACTCGAAACAGTCCTAAATTTTATAGGCCTATTTTCATCAAGAGAATTACTAAAAATTACTAGCAGCGTCGAAGTGAGTCTTAGAATGAGAATTGCAGAATTGCATCGCGCCGGGCAAGCTTAAATTTTAACTATCTGAAGGTACAGAAAGGAGAATAGCTTCATTCATTATCTTACGTTATTTGTTCAGCGATTCAGCCGCCTCAATATTTTCTTATCCACAAAATTTTGAGCGTGACCTCCACGATGCTTCACATAAATGAGAAGCATTGATCTTCTCTCCTTCCAAATGGCTTGGTATTTTGCTGCAATGATGTTGCAAGCCTTCTGCAGCAGGATTTCATTCCGAGGTCTTGTGTAACTGAATTAGATATGCTCATTTATGCTATATTTTTTTGTCAATTGAGCCATCGACTTGAATGGATTTGCCTTTTTGGAGCGTTATAAGCCACCAAGAAAGGTTTTTGTGCGTTTCCTGTCATCTTTAAGGTCCCCACACGCGCTCAGGCGACCTATCCGGCCGCCTGAGCAAACCAGGACTGTTCAGGCCAAACTGAGCGTGTGTGGGACGATCAGGCGGCCTGCGCAGGCCGCCTGAAGTCGGTCTCGGCGAACCTGGCACTGTCAGATTTTTGCCATCCGGCCAACATCCGGCCAGGTCAGTTTGTGCGTTTGTGGGCACAAGAGGCGGCCTTCTGGCCCCACGTGTCAGTGTGGTTCACAGTTCATTTACAGAAGATAGTTGTGTCAGATTTGAGTGTTTGCAACAAGCCTTTGCAATGTTCAGAATTTTCAGGTCACAATAATTGTATCACGCAATTGTTGCAGCGAGGAATCTCTGATATTTCCACAATGGCGTGACGCAATTATTGTGACGTCATGATTCCGAACGTTCCAAGGGCTTGGTGCAAACACTAATCTTACCTAACTTCAATAGTAAGTGAACTGTGGTGAGGATGTGGACAGCACAGCGTCAGCATGTCTGTCGCCCACAACACCAGCTGCACTTCCGACGAAGAGCGTCAAGTTTTACCTGACTGTATAGAACTTTCATAAGGACAATTTCTGCTTGCGGAAAGTAAAGTGAAAAGAATAAAGCGAGAAAAATGCAGCCTATGACATTCATGTTGAGAAATTGCAAGATAAGGACGGCGATGCAACCAGAGAGCTATGCTCCTTTAGGAATGAGTGCCAGAAAGTTTTGTCCTCTATGAAGTCAGGTAAATTATACGCATATCGTAAAACAAACTTTTCGTAATCTCACTTTCACGAAGTACTATAATTTTTATTTCACATATCAGTTTTCTTTCAAGCCATTTCTGATCAATTGTATTTTATATTACAACGCAAATAATTCTAATTCGTCTATTATGTAATGGCGAAAGTAGTGTTTACTTGAGTTTCTTCCTAAAAAACGAGTTGTCTTGAGAGCAGTTCTGATCAGTGATTGACATAGGAAATTAATTGCGCCTCACTCCTGAATCGCCGTGCTGCGTCTGGGGTGGTAAAACAATGAATCTAGTATTAATAATAATAATAATAATAATAATAATAATAATAATAATAATAATAATAATCTAATTCGTCTCTATTTAGGGGAGAAGCCATGATGCTCACTCCTCGGTGTCTCAGAGAGGAGTCGAACTGAGAGTGGGCTTGAGGCGGACTGAATAGTGTGTGGGTGACACAGGCGGCCTGTTCGGCCGCTTGCTCAGGCGGCCGGACAGGCCGCCTGAGCGTGTGTGGGGCCCTTTAGGGCTGTAAGCCTCTGTGTTTGAATGTCACTCATTCCCTCATTTCAAACTCGATATTGTACGATAAACATTCCTTGGCCCATAACCAGTTGCTTTTATGGAGGGTTGGAAAAACGCAGCTTTTTTTTAAACCAGTTTTCTATTTTGGGGGCTTTTTTGTGGTTTTATCGCGAAAAGTTTTCAATGGTATATATGATGTAGTTAAATTTTCGGCGCTAATTAAATTATTTTGAAAGTACTGATTCCTCCCATATTTCATTCATAATCATATCATGGTAACAAGTTACGACAGAAAGTATTAGGAGGCAAGCTCAATGAGTGCTCAATTATTGATTGACTAATAAATGTTACCTTCTAGTTCAGCCTTCGTATACTGTAGAGAATTTTTCCAACATTTTACGTTGTTTAGCCTGATTGAGATACAGAGTAAGTGCAGAAAATCGACAACAGGTACAAAAAATCTCCAAGAACTAAAAGTCTTTTCCAAGCCTTCAAAAAAATATGGGAAATTGAGGACATTTGGCATTAGGGTGTTAGCTAAAATATTATTGGTCAGGTTTAAACTTTGATAGGAAGTCAGTACAGCCGGTTTAAGCACACTGTAGGGATAATAAAATTTAAGGATATTTCAACACGCTTTCGATTGCAGCCTCAGCGTTTATTGACATTTTATTATATCTGTATATTATTCAGTGTAAAAGGAAAATAGAACGTGGAAACATGATCTTTCAGCAAATTTCGTAGGTCAGTATGAGCAAAATTTTAGCTTCCTTTGCGCCTGCAAGTCATATCTTTGCCAGTTGGTCTCTCTAACCTTCTACACAAAAATAGCAGCAAATGACCGGCAGCTGCAGATATCTACAGAATATTATAGTAATAAATTCATTTCAGCCTCTGTAGGAATATATTTTTGTTTGCTTGTGAAGCCACAGTAGGTCACATTTCACTGACAAACCCCTTTTATCTACGATATTCAAAATATATAGGTACTACCTTTTAAGATATAAAAATATTTTGAAAACCATGCCGGTTGCAACTGTTTTACCTTTTTGAGTGATTGATTAATCACCCGCGAACAAAGGGAGAGATGATAATATTTTCATTCTGGATGTGTCTATATTTGTTTTGCATATAAAGGGTGGGCCATAAGTAAGGTACTTTTTTAAACCAATAATAACATTCAATATAAAAATAGTAACGCTAGCTACTTTTTTTTGCAAATGAAGGAGGAGATTTTAAAGTTTTATATATTAGAATAATGCAATTCATTCAAGTATGGGCAATAATATCCTTTAAATGACCTCCATTATTGGCCAAGCAATCTCTAGCTCTTGCAACGGTGCTGTTCAGTACTTTCTCTATCGTCGCAGTTGAAATGTGGGTGATCTCCTGGCTGATGTTTCTTTTCAGCTGCTGCAAGGTTTCAGGCATATCAATGTAGACTCTTGCCTGTAAGTATCCCTAGAGAAAGAAATCAGGAGCGTTTAAACCTGGAGATCGGGGTGGCCACAATATATCGCCAAAACGAGAAACCAATCTGCTGGGGAAAATTATCTTCAACACTTGAATTGTTACTTCTCCTGTATGCGCTGTAGCTCTATCTTATTGGCAAAACATATTTTCTGTGTTGTTGTCTTCAATTTCAGGTAAGAAAATAATATTCTTGAATCATCTGTCTATAGCGGTCTCCATTAACACAAATTGCATCACCGTTAACATTTAGAAAAAATATGGTTCAATAATCCTCGAAGACGTGATGCCACGCCATACTGTTACCTAAGCTGAATCAAGTGGACGTTTATGAATTTGCTTTGGATTTTCAGGGCACAAAATCTACAATTTTGTTGATTAACAAAACCATCGAAATGAAAATTCGATCCATCGGTCATGATTAGATTCTTCACAAACTCTTCATTTTCTGCCAGCTGCGAAAAACCTACTGGCAAAATCTAACCGCGATCAATAGGTAGTCCATAGGTTGGAAGTTTGTGTTACTTGAACTTTACATTGACGATACTCTAGATCTTTCGCCAAAATCCGTCGCAGTGAAGTACGTAATATTTCCAGTTCAGTAGAACGTATCCTAGTCGACATTTTTGGCCGATCAGCGACACTCATTGCAAGAAATTGGACTGAAGCATCATTTCGTACGGTCCGTGGTCTGCCACTACGTTGTTGGTCTCCTGTTGTCCCGCTTTCTCGAAATTTCAATACCAGTAATCTTTTGCACTTCTTCGAAGGACTTCGAAGGGAGAAACATTTTGCCTTTGAGACTCTCGACCAACCAGCTCAAGGATGTCTGAAATCATAACTGTTACTCTAGGCAAGGTTAACATCAGCAGTAGTTCAAGTCTCCAACGGAAACAAATGTTACCATGGGCTACTTTGTTAACCAATGAAGTACAAAGGAATTCTTGAAAGTTGTGGTCCATGAAGATTCGACAAAGAGCCAAATAATTTCTTACTTTGTTGTTCGAACTTTATTTATGCAAGACTTGACTGTCTATGCGAAGTGTTGCATTTTATAAAGGTGTCCTTCAGCCAATTTAAATATACAAGAATAAAATACCTTGTATTAATCTTTGGCTGTTTCAACAATCAATAAAATCTTGATACAGACGTAAGAGTGAATTCACTAATGCAAGATTCATCAACACATTAATCTGTGTAATCTGGCCTTGGGTAGTAATAATTTTTGAAATTTAAGATGACAGAATTGCAATAAACTAATCAACATGATTATTACCTATTTAGCTAATTATTCAACAGTGCTGTCCACCGCTAATATGCTTTAGCAACTGTGGGTCTGATAATAAATACATTTCTTAGATTACTTTGAAGTTACCAGGTTTTTGTTTAGAATCCTTGAGTGAATTACGTCCTCCGGTACATTATACCGAAGGGTAGAGAAATCGGCTTTTAGATATATAATATTTTAGACGTTCACCAGCAACAATATTGCCGTATGTAGTTTTACAGTGGAGCATTGAGTATATTTAAGCTGCTATTCACGCCCATCAAGCTTTTATTTCCTCAAAAAAAATTATTAAAGAAACACAATACCAGCCATGGGATTTTTAGATATTTTATTGGGTGAAGTTTTTATGTCTTCCTTGCCCTAATAATGCCTGAAGCCTTTTGCCCGAGACGACGCAATTCTGCAATTCTTCTCCTACGGCTAAGGTCAACGCTAATTTTCATTTCTAGCAATGATGTAATCGAAAAATATTATATTTTAAACTCTTTGTGACAGTAACACCAATAAATGGGAACAACAACACCCTCGTAACAATTGTTTTGCTCATTGAAAACTCTACCTATTAACCTTTTGCATCCGTCATTCGTGTTTTCGAAATTTCTGTAGAATATGTCATAGGTATCTGTTTTCTGCCTTCCATATAGTTCATTACGTAATCATAAAACTTGGACCAACACTGGAAAATGTGACTGTACATTAGAAAGAGCAGTATCAATCAGAAATCGCTCATGCTATACACAATACCTTACGGGTAACACTATAAAGTCTTCCTGCTCTATACAGTGACATTCAGTGAAGAGAACAGTTCCGTCGCGAAGCCTTTCACGCGCTCACCCTTTAATCGATTTTGATGGAACCCTGAGCAAGTCAAAAGACTAGACTTTTTTTTTCCATGTCCATTGATGCAAGTCTGTGAGGCGATCGTTTCCAAACAGGGAGCAAGTGAAAACCCTTAATTTAGTCTTTCTTTTTTTTATTTTAAGGAGAATAAGCTAGGAGAGCATTCAGCTTTGTGTTATGTAAGCGAAACGAACGAAAGAGAAACGACACTGCTATGCAGTATATTTAATGAGACATACAACTCGATAAAGACGCTGCAAATAGATATATATGCGGATAAGAAATAGTGTATTTTTTCTTAAGCCTTCCACAAATGTGTTTTCATCATACAATATCATAGTTTATTTGTGGTAATTAATTCGACTGTTAAGGAAATGTGGTTATCCCACACCATAATCTCGTCTGTGATAACAGTCACTATGACCCAAACGGTGCTGTATATTTGTACTGACTATTATCGTTCATTAGATTAGACAGAAGACAGACCCACTCTTAGAGAGCAGCCGGGACGCACTATACCGTCGTTCACGACCACTTTGCGCTCACGTAAGCTTTCCTGCGCGCGCCACCACTAAAATAAACACTACCCAAGCTAACCTAACCTAGCATAACCTAACCTACCCTTACCTAACCTAACCTCCTTACCTAACTTTCTAACCTAACCTAACCTTACCTAACCTAACCTTTCTAACCCTACCTAACCCTACCTAACCTTACCTATCCTTACCTAACCTAACCTCCTTACCTAACTTTCTAACCTAACCTAACCCAACCCAACCTAACCTTTCTAGCCCTACCTTACCTAACCTAACCTAACCTAACGTAACCTAATGCAGGGGCCACACTAGGCATTCATCCTCGCAACTTGCTGTCAGGACGCGCAACTCGAACGTCTTCGAGCAGCAAAATTGCTGCTAGCAACAGACAAGTTGTGCCTACGTGGCGAAAGGTCGCTTGAGGTTTTCTATGGGCAACCAGTTGGTCGTACAGCCGCGTAAATCGAATTTGTATTCACAGTGTGATTCTGAGTGCTTTTT
>LQNS02278171.1:19953510-19966141 GCA_001587735.2 Parhyale hawaiensis | reverse complement strand
ATAACATATTATGTATATGTATACATAATATATACGTGTATGTGTATACTGCATAGCTGTTTCATTAAAAGTTTGATCATGTTTACTGTTTATTACCTATTGAATTTTTCAATTTTCCTAAAATTATCTCTAAGTTCTTGGTTTAGAACTGCTGAAAGTTCACCTGCAATTAAATTTAAAATAGTCCTACCGGTTTTGGCAATATTTGTCATCTTTGAAACTAAAATGTAAGTTTTATTTATTGAATTTCGAGTGTTATGATAGCAAAATCAAGACAGTCTAATATATATGTAAAAGAAGATGTGACTCCCGCTGTGAGTTGCCTAAGAATGAAGTCTGGGGGCCAACTGGAGTTTATTTATACTAGCGGTCACCAGCTGAGTTCTGAAGTACAGTCGGGGAGTAAGGTTACATGGCTACTATTGTGCAGCCGCACTAAGAAAAGTTGGAGGATACAGATTAGTCCAGTCACTTATTAATTTATCTGAAGTTCACCTTATTGTTGAATGAGGAGGGCTTCAATGATTTCCAATCATTCAAAATATGAATCTTTATTGGACCAGTGACTAAGTGCATCCTTATACGAAATGAAAGGGCTGTATAATAATTATATACATGCACAAATATTGGCACGACTTCGAAACGACTTACTAGTGATGTTATTAGAATATTCAGAACTAGTGCAGCACCGCACCTGCCTTTGACACCAATTGACCTGCGCCAGTACCTAGAAAGATTGGCTATTGCAACTGCTGAGAATTTTGTGACAGTACAAGCGCCATTGAATGGGGGCCAATTAAGAACTCGTCCTGTATTGATATTAAAATCATCTCTCGAGCTTCGATATGTGATTATCTGCTTTCTAAAAAGCAATATTATTACAGTATTCTGTAGCAAAGCAAAAACAATGATTGTGTTAACGACTGTTTTGTGTCTATCTTCTGTGTCCAAAGGCTGCCTGTCTGCTTAGCGTCCAGCTGCGAATTTTTGTCCTGAACCTTTCAGCAAGTACAGTTTTCAGGCAGCCAATGACGTGGCGGGTCACAGGCCACAGTGGGAGGGGCGAAGGGTGATGGTTTGTGATGGTGTTGCACTCAGAAGCGTACCGTGAAACAACTATGTAAATTCACAATTTACGTGCCGTGAAGTTTATTCTCATAATTAATAAGCATCAATTAAGGCGTGTGATGTACTTAATTTTCGTTTAGATGTGAGCAGAATGTGAAAATTGCACGTGTCTTAGCAGTTTATATTGAGTCTATATATTTTATGTACATGTAACAGGGAGCAACAGTCACCAAGCATTGCACGTCATGCCTAGGCAATAAGTGAATTGAATCACTAGTGGAGGAAATGGATGGGTTAGTATTAAGCAATGTTAGTTAGACTAGGTCAGGTTCTATAAGTTCAATAGACAGTAATGTTAGAGATGCGTGCATAACTATAAAAGTTTACAACGTTTACTTTCTGATGTATTACATAGGTTATGTTCTCGGTTCTGTATTCTCTAACTTGACATAACTCAGCCCAGCCGTTTCTAGTCTAACCTAGGCTAACGCAATCCTTGCTGAACCCTAATTTCTACGGCACAACCTACCTTATCTAACCTTAACGTATCTGACCTAAATTAACCCTTTTCTGAAAAGGCTGATTCATCTCACTTATTGCCGAAGCAGTACGCTGGGTTCTGCTTGTTCGTCGGAACATACGCACACATTGTATTTAGACACATGTCAGTTGATACAGGAAATTGGAGGCACATTACGCTTACGATTAATTAGGTTAAAAATGTTAAGGCCCTCTACGTTCAAATCAATCACAAAAAGCGTTCTATATGTTCTCACACTCTTTACGATGCACTTACATTGTACTCACACTATTCAGATGTACTATAAAGAAATGGTTTCGATGTATGATGAGCGCCCTGCAACCTAACTTACAGCGCGTTCGATTGGGACATAAACTCAATGTGCCTGGCTTAAATGAAGCAGGACTAAGGGCGTGTTTGATTTGAGACCTAAGAAATCGAGCTAAGCCAAGCCTACTTGACTTAATCAATTTGTCCGGAACTGTTGACAGAAACTTTAGCTTCGTCGTTTTGAATCGTGTTGTAGGTGTTGGAAGCCACCAAAAATGATTAATGATCTACGCTGGATTGCCTAGTAGTTCTGTCATTTTGAACATTTGTTGTTAGTCGTAGTACGACCTTCAAATTCCTTACTTTGTTATAGTGTAGGTGTAAAGTAAGTACAATATTAAGTGCCGAAAAAAGCATCACTTTTTCTCTAACCTTGTTTTTCCCCGAGCGGTAATTTGTTGCTAATCAACAGTCTTAACTGAACAATGGATATAGACACTATGCGCGTATGCTTCATGTACACCCAGATCAGTGTATAATATACGCGCGCACTTTTCACGCGCATTTCAGTTCTAAAACTAAGTCAAATACATAACATTCCTTAATTGATGTCCATTGATAATCAATGGACATCAATAAAGGTATATTAGGGCGTGTTCGATTGGGACCTGAAAGTCGATCTAAGCCAAACCTTCTTGACTTAACTTGTCCAAAACTGCAGACAAGTGTTCCGAATTCGTCCCGCTTATTCAAGTTTCATTCGTTCAGTCAAAATTTATCACTTGTGAGGCCTCTAAACATCCATATTACTTTGTATAATTGAAATTTCAGTCGGTTCAATTTGAGCTGGTCGCTTTTAACACCTACAGTACGATTCAAAATGACGAAGCTAGTGTTCCTGTCAGCAGTTCCGGACAAGTTAAATAAGTGGGCTTGGCTTAGCTCGACTTTTAGGTCCCAAATCGAACACGCTCTTAGTCCCCATTGATTTAAGCTAAGCACATTGAGTTTATATAATAATCGAACGCGCTTTAAGTTAAGTTGCAGGGCTCTCATCATACATTGAAACCATTCTTTTCTGTATAGTACATCTGAATAGTGTGAGTACAATGTAAGTGCATCGTCAAGGGTATGAGAACATATAGAACGCTTTTTGTGATTGATTTGAACGTAGAGTGCCTTAACATTTTTTTAAAATCTAATTCGTCGTAAGCGCAATGTGCCTCTAATTTCCTGTATCAACTGACCAGTGTTTACATACAATGTGTGCGTATGTTACAACGAACAAGCAGAACCCAGGGTACTGCTTCGGCAATAAGTGAGATGAATCAGCCGTTTCAGAAAAGGGTTAATTTAGGTCAGATACGTTTAGGTTAGATAAGGTAGGTTGTGCCGTGGTAATTAAGGTTCAGCAAGGATTGCGTTAGACTAGAAACGGCTGGGCTGAGTTATGTCAAGTTAGAGAATACAGAACCGAGAACATAACCTATGTAATACATCAGAAAGTAAACGTTGTAAGCGTTTATAGTTATGCGCGCATCTCTAACATTACTCCCTATTGAACTTATAGAACCTGACCTAGTCTAACATAACTTAAAACAAACCTATCCATTTAATGCATGAGTGATTCAATTCACTTATTGCCTAGGCATTACGCGCAATGCTTGGTGACATTTACTCCCTGTAAAATGTACATAAAATACACAGAGACTCAATATAAACTGCTAACACACGAGCAATTTTCACATGCTGCTCACATCTAAACGAAGTTCAAGTGTATCACACGCCTTAATTGATGCCTATCAATTTTAAGAATAAACTTCACGGCGCGTAAATCGTGAGTTCACATAGTTTCTTCAAGGTACGCATCTGAGTGCAACGCCATCAAAAACCATCACCCTTCGCCCCTCATTGTGGCCTGTGACCTGCCACGCCATTGGCTGCCTTGAGACTACTTGCTGAAAGGTTCAGGAAAACAAAATGCGTTCGGCTGTTGCTGAAGGTGGTTGCTTTGTGTTGCGCTGCAAATTTTACTTATATAGTTGTTGTGAATGTTGTGCTCTGCTGCGATCTGCATGTTTCTACGATCGAGGGCTCTACTTCTTTCTGTGAGTAACAAACCAGCATACACAAGTACTGTACATCGCTCATGTCCGGGTAAAAAAAAAATTCTCATTCTCATTTAACTCGCACAGCCCTTTCACTATACGTTACAGTATCATGCGCCTCTCTTCATCATTGCCCAGAAGGTACATTTCAGGTTATTTGTAGGTAGCCTAATATGGGAAATCCTGTCTTCATATTCGTGATCTTGATTCCCTTCTGGTTATGCCCAGATCTCCTGCATACAGTATATACTAAAGAATTTTTACACGCCTAGCGGTATCGCACGCATCACTTTTTGTATGGCTCAGACTTTTGGAATAGACACGTAATTCACTTTTTCCACTTTACTAATTGCTTGGTCAAGCGTCACTTACCTTAAGAGTATAGTTGCGTGGGTTCTCAAGCGCTGCCTCGAGACTGAAACCTTGCTCGTCCTAATGAGCAGCAGACGGCAACTTGCGAGGCTGTTGCTCGCATTAAACGATCTCATTAATTTCTGCCACAGATTATCGCCATTGTCTCGCTCGCTCTCCTTATAATTAGCTCAGAGAAATGTGCCTAGGCAGCTGAGAGCTGCTTGAAATCCGTATCGTTGATCTCCCGCAAATTGCAAGTAATGGACCCAACTTACAAAGACTTTCTAGTTTTACTGTTTAGCAATGAATGTGGCCACTTTGGCTCAAAGTTTTTATTCTGAAGATTTTATTAGCTAGTAGCGTACCCGGGCGTCGAAAATAACCTATCTAGCTATTGTACTTTGAATGCTGAGCTACAGACTGTAAGCTGGAACGCACTTCTAAATGATTCATTTGAAACTCAAAGTATCAAAGAGATACTCGAATACTTTCTGTTGGAAATTGATAACTGCTGGAAATTTTCAATGAGTTGATCACACTACCATAGTTAATTTGAATATGAGGCTCATCTTTTTCTGCCAACGATAATGATTAAAAGAGGTGAGCGAGTTCGGTTTCAATTCTGCTGAGCAAGGAGCTTCAATGGAGCAGGAGGGAGCTCTGTGGCCCATTCATAGATTCGCCAGCGAGTCAACCAGATCTTTTATGGCTGTGAGACGCGTTCATGAATCTTACTGGTGGAAGTAACGGGAGCAGTGAGTTTCACGGGGGAGCAGCAGACAAACCGAGTTATTGATATACGACTGGTGCAAACGCGACTGGCTGCAGCCATAAGAGACTCTTGAGCATCACTGACGAGGCTCCTGGCTCCCTCCTCTCTATTGATGCTCCTTGCTGCTAAGCAATGATGTGCTTCCTTCCGCTCGAGCTACGCAGCCAAACATTACACAAAATAATGTGCAATATGCGTATCACTGACAGCGATAATATTACCTCCGTCAATCTTTCTTCGCTCCCACGAAAACCTGCACCCACAAAGGAAAAAAAATTAGCTGGCACAAAATAATTACCTCAATGAAACCCTCGTCTTCATCGCTCCTCTGAACATTGTCTAAGAAGATTGTCTTACCCTTCACTTCGTTGATGTTTTGTTCCATTGGTGCATCAAGAAATCGGAGCAAATAAGGCTTTGATGCTAGAAGAAAGTAAACATTAGGTTTTATGAGATTGTTATGAGATACTTCAGACGTCTTCATGGCCTGGATTTTCAAATTGGTGCAACAAGAACTATGTTCAATTTTGAGGCATCCTTACTTTTCTCATCGTCTGAAACCTGGTCTAATTTTCACCTTCATATTTTCAGTACAGCACAACAGGATCGCCACAATCTTTAAACTGGCCTATGTTTTTTGTATATTTTTCTTGCAGACATGAGTATATATGTAAGCCTACAACAAAGACATGTAGATGTTTATTACGTTGTTTTGTTGGGAATAAACTTTTTCTAGAATGATTAGGGTTGGTGCTACACTGCTATTAAAATTTTGATCAGTACACTTCTTGACTTTGTAATGATCTTCTATCAACTACTGCGTATCTTAACTTTGAACTCTACATATTGTTATTATTCAGTTCTTCATGCAAAAGAGCAACTGATGTGTTGTACTTAATTAATTGTTTCTCTCATAGTGTATATATATATATGTATATACATATTCTTAATAAACCTAATAAAAGGCAGCTTCATGAGTGAATCTAAGTTTTAACAGACACAATCAGGTCTTATGAGATTTCCTTTCATTTGTATCCAACACATCTTAACAACAATATGCACATTTAGGTTCTTTCCCCGCTGGCCGCCGGATTTGATCCCACAAACGCGATCTCCTTGTTTTTCGTTGTTGTTGTTGTTGTTCATGCTGCTGGATTTACTTGAAAAAGAAATCTAACTTGATAAACCATCAGCCGAACCTAACCCGGCATTCAGTCTAATGTAACGTAAATATATCAAATGTTGTTTTAAGTGCATTTGCCCACTGGAAGATAGCACCTGTCTATAATCACCACAAACGAGGAAGGTGCTGATGACACAATGCTCCCTCAGACCTCTGCTAATTACAATAATAAAATGACGCAAGTCTTCCTTCGACGCCACCATTAATCATGGCCGCCTGTCGGCACAAAGTTCGGCGGTGCGGCTAATGAGCTCAGTATTGATGCTTCTGTAAAACTAAAACTGACGACCAAACTTTCTTTCGACCTTCATTATACTTTGAGTTGCGGCAGAGGCAGCGAAAAAAATCTAAGCAAAGGTAACTTTGTTGGCAGGATATTCTCGCAAAGGCCATTGCCATAAGTATTGGCCAATGTTAAAAATTCCATTTTCTTGCTGCATTGCCTACGTTGTTAGTGCGGAAACTAATCCTCATAATTTGAATAAAGAAAAGATAGATAGTCCTCCCTGTTCATACACACGAGAAAGTATTGGGCGTTTTGTAGAAGTTTAATATCATATAATCATTTTTATGTTTTAAACACTCCTTCTGGACCTCATCTCCTACTGCTTCCGTACTTGTCGAGAACTTTTTGATAGGGTGTTGTAAAATTTCTAAATTTCAGGGACAGAAATTGCTGCAGTGTATCGATCAACTTATAAATTTGCAGAAAATAAGAAAACAATACATTGCAAAAGTATGAACCGTGCCTTGTAACGATATCCTTTTACCCAGGAACTTTATTTATCAGTAAGGGCAAGGATAGGAGTTCATCAAATTTTTTTCCATCCCTTTGACGTTAACTACTTCTTTCTCATGAAGGCGTTTGAAGAAATATATTACAGACAATATAAAATTCGTTTCAGGGCTGCAGAGAATTCTATACCTGTGTATTTTTTTTTTTTTTTTTTTTTTTGCCCAGCTCCAGTAATGAAGCCATACTATGCACGCCTACCACAACGAGGTAAGAAATTGGCAGCTGCCTCCCTTGTGCCGATACCACATCTGTATTCGCACCAATAACTGGAAGGTAAGATGAGCACGTCACTCATCGTCCTGAAATACATTATATTTAAACTCGGTAGTATAGATACGGTAGCTTGAAGGACATGCGAGCTGCGCATCGTTACATCAACTTGTTCCGGTGAACGTATAGTGTGGGCCAGGCATAATAACCCCTCGCGTAAAAACTGGACTTAATTTTAATATTTACTACTGTGGTCCCTGCACCAATTTCTCCAGCCCCCCCCCCCCTCTCACTCTCCGGTCTCAGCTCGTTACTATTCCATCTCAGCTCTCACTATTGACCTGCTGTCAAACTCCAGGCACAAACTCCTCCATTCTTTTCTCAGGTTGCCGCGTGGTGTCGGGAAAAACGCCCTCTGTTGGCAAGTTTGCAGCATTTTTTTTTATCGACGCGCAGGTCTTGTTTTTGTGTCGACGGGGGAGTTACATTTATTTTTGTGTTCATAAATTTCACATGTCAATCCAAGGGACCTCATTTCTGTTACTGGCTAAAATGCGAGAACTGTACCAATGGCACTGAAAAGTTCAAATATGGAAATATGAAATATTGGCTGTTGCGAAATCGAAATACGTGGAATTTTTCCCACTGCAAGCAAAAAATAGCGATATATGCTGCAGCGAAATCGAAATATGTGAAATTTGCCACAATAAGCAAAAAAATAGCAATATACTGTATATGCAGTAGCAAACTCGAAAAATAGGAAATTTACTACTGCAAACAAGGAAATAGCAATATATAGAGTTATAAAATCGATATATACCTATAACAGTTGCACTTGCGATCACTGAAATACGTTCGTGAGGTCTGCTTGTGCGAACAACGAAATACATGAAATCTGCAACTGCAAAATCAAAATATGCAAAATTTGCTATTGCAAGGATCGAATATGTAAAATTTGCATCCTCGAGCACTGAAACGCGGATGGCGATATTGTTACTGCGGTACTTTTCACTTGAAAATTTTGGGTTGCACTGTTTATTATTCCGAAATTCGTGTTACTGACGAATCTGCTGTTGAGTCTTAGCACCGAACTGGCTGATATGTTATTTAATGTCCTCCATTACTCCTACCAAAAATATAGAAGCCCTACCAGTGACCAGAACCTAGTTTATTTCGTAAACGAATTTGTGTCCAGTTTCTGCTTCTAAAAGTGTGGTACATCAGTTGGACTTTGAAAAAAGGAAAATACCGCTTTATATTTTGATATCTTTTCCTCTAAGTCTATTGCTACACTTATTCATGCAGCCGTTCACCTATTAACTAAGGCATTAAATAGAATGGCACAGCGCTATATTTTTTGTAACTGCGTTGCACCAGCGAAGCTATTCAAGCAGCTGTATTGCATGCTGCTGCCACGGGTGTCTTATTTAATCCTGCCTAACGCATGTTTCTCTACTCGTTCGTTTTATATGTAGGGTTTTGCTTCATTTTAGTTTCTTCCATTTAAATGTGATATAAGTCCCTTGGGCCAGTCCCAGTTCTGCTCGGCTCGTCATCAATTCCAAATGGCGATGAAGACCCATGCTTCGGTGCCTGCCGATCGTTTGTCTCCGCTGCCGTTTTTAATTTCCCAGGGATTCCGTCACTGTCAACGAGCAAGAATCAATCCTGTTCTTACGGGGCTCTTAAAATCAGAAGGTTTCCTGGAAGCCTGGATCAAAAAGACGGCTCGAAAGTGCCCAGATGCTGAAGAGTTAAAAATGATACCGTCCTTCAGGTCTCTCAAGGTTGAGAAGTCAAGAGTTTTCGGGCGCGAGCGACGAGTCTTGTTTTTTTTTTCTACTTCACCTTCTCTTCCTGAAATTAAACCGAGTGTTTTTGAGCCTCTAACTTGCCAAGGGTTCGTCACATTAGGGAATTAGAATATTCATGGAAGTGTTGACATGCCTCTGTTTTGTGCTCCCTGCATAGCTCCACTCGTTTTTAAGAAAGGCTTTTGAATATTATTACGTGAAAATATTTTTAGAATTTGTTGAGCTCCTTTGAGGAATGTGTGCGGGGAACGACTCTATTTTATAAATTGTCATATGAACCATAGGATAAACTGTTTCAATGGATTCATTTACTACTATTTACAACTGCAAATTTGAAAGTCGTAAGTATATGATCGATTGAATTACGTAGTGTGGCCCCAAAAAGTCTGGGAAACTTTTTTGTAAGATACGAGTAATTTTACATAGGCATATACAATTAGAAATACGAGTACATTAACACTGAAAGTACAACGCCGGAAGTTCGAAGCCTGTATGCATTTGTTTGCATTCTTGGACGGATATTGGCATTTTAAAGAGAGCGGTCGACAGGTTTAAAAATGGAGAAGCCTAAAATGTGTAAGGCGTAGGTGCTTCACCAGGTTTAAAAGGAACAATATTATATTTGGAAGGCTAAACATTCAGTCACGAAGAACCTTCACGAAGCTTTGGTTCGATTAAGAGAAGTCTTATGAGGGTTGCAGTACTTGCGCAGTTAGCTCTCTATTAAACCTGTAAATGTTCTATCCCAAGATGTCTTATACTTTATTTTCTGAATAATTCAAACTTCCTGCAAAATATGTGCTATCGTATTATTGGTAGCAAAAATTTCTGTACTCTCATTACGCTGAAATGTTTATTTCGATGATGCCAGCATATTATATATCGTCAGTTGGCTCCGTAGTTTCCACCTATTTTGTCGTTATAGCACTCTTTGAATACCTTTTTCACATGGGCACAAGGAGCCTCACAGAATAATATAGTAGAGCAATTTCATCCAGCTGGACTCGAAATATTAAAAAAAAAGTTCCATTCATGTTCAAGGATTGCAGGGAAATTCATAAATAATGTAAGAAATTTTCTGCCTCGGCATTGCGTTAGTGCAGTTATTGCCTCTGTCTCCGTGGCTTAGGCTGTAGGGTGTTGTCTCCCTCCCATCTCCAACTTCACCTCAGGCCGCGATCGCAATTTTTGAAGTGATCTCGAGAATCTCTCAACAAATTGACGCGTGTCAGAGGATTCCTTACTCGACCTGAAAACAACGACGCCATCTAATATTTCGAGTCAGGTTCGGGGCTCCAATTCAGGAATTTTTTATTTCCTAGCTGCCGGAAGGCGGGGATTCTTCCACGAACTTCTGGAATAGCAGCAGAGAATTTCCAAACTTTCTGCTAGCGAATAACTATTCCAGAATATCGTAGCTTCCAACTAAGGTGAACTATGATACATCCTACGTGCAATAATTATCTTGTTATGCTGTATTATCTAATTCAGTTTTTGCAATACCTAACGGATACATTCGTTCATTTTGATATTGTTGTGTTTGTTGACGGAGAGATGCCGAGTTTTGCCCAAATGAAGTATTTTTATGGCCCTTTTCTAGATGAGTCACTGGCAAGCTTTCTTATATGGGAGCAACTAGTAACGGCTGAAAAATACTTCACAAAGTAAACGAACGTGGAATTTGCCGGATGAAGGCCTATGATGCCCACTATGTGAAAGAGGTTATCTTGGCCGCAACCTCTACTGAAAAATCCACCTTCACTGGTTCAGGCTGCAGATATTGACCAACTGGCCCAAGAGGCGTGTACGGCTGCAGTCAATTACGGTTCATCAAGAGCTAAATCGCTATCGACAGAAGGCTCTTACGCAATGACCTGTGACCCCATCCACTCCATTTCTGCCCCACCTGTACATGTATCAAAAACTAAGTCGGCGCATCAAGCCCCAACAGCTCGACTGCGTGGGTTACCGATCGAACCTGCAATGTTCACTGCCATGAACTCAGCACTCTAGGCTACCGCTACAGCGGGCATGCTTCACTCTAAATTAATGACAGCATGCACACAACATAGAGCGCACAGAAGTGGTTAACGTTCATTTTGTGCAGCGTGTTGGGTTTCATCTCCTAGTCATATTCCTTGTCTTACTCTTCCATTAGGCAAAAATAAAAATAGTTTAGCTTGTAAATACTGAAATACTGGGTAAGGACTATGTTATGCTACGATCTTTTTTCTTTTATTTAAAGAGTTCGACAATGATTAGTCGCATTCTAGTTAAAGCCATGTAGCAGTCTAGAAGCCGCCAGTTGACCTTCAACAAGATGCAGCCTCTTAGCACACTTCGAAACATCACCCAAACCCAGTGGTAAACTACCTAGTTTGCACTCCTGCTACAACAACGGCGTGTGGCCCCCATCATCCCCTGATATGAATCCAATTGACTTCTTAGTATGAACCATCAATGAGGCAATGACCTGTATGAAATCACACAAAATCTGTCCGTCCTGCTTTGAGCATTTATTACTTTCGATAAAAATTTAGATCTATTTGTTTCTTTGCTTGTCTGTCTTCCACTAACATAACTCAAAAAGTTATATAAGCACGGATTTTCAGGAAATTTAATATTAACAGAAACTGTTACGAACGTCATGACGAACAGACGATTAAATGTTAGTGATGATCCAGCGCTGCATTTGTGTGTTTGTCTGGCTTCTGTTTTATCTTTCGCACTTGGGCGAAGCTTCGCGCTTTCGGTATGCAACTCTAGTTCGTGCTCTCATTGAATGAAAGATATCCAATTACACGGCTCTGCTTGCCTTGCTTGCTTCATTTGCGAAACGTCTGCAGGCCGTAGTCAAAGTTCGAGCATACCTACATTAAAAAGGATGCCAGTGATTGACAAGGTATTTAGTTCAGAAATAAGCGGAATAAAAAATTTCTTTTCCACCCTATAAACTCATGCCATCGCCTTCTATCTTCCATTTGACGCCTACGTTTTTTTTTTTAAACGAAATGTACGTTTTCATTTATGATGGAAGAGGAGAGAGGACAGGACTTGGGTATCGTCTTCTCTCTGAGGAGAGGCCTCTTGGCTTGCCCCTTATCCCATTCACAACTAAATCTAATCTACTGGCTTTGAGAAAATCCTCACATCGTTAAGTATGATGCGATTTTTTTGCTCCTGCTTATGTATTTCTTTCACAACAATCGCATTAGGCACAGGCACCACATGACAGCTCATTCCAGCTCGCCTCGCATTTCCCCAAAATAAACTGTTGCATATAGGGAGACTGGGAGCCTCGGCATCACCGTCCAGCCCTCAGTCATGAAGCCCCAACCATGGCCAAGAGCTCTTGCGATGAACGATGGCTCCATAGATCATCTGGCGCCCCGAGCTGCCGGCGTATCTGGTGCCGGAGTGTCTGCAAGCGCTGCCTTTGATGGCTTTACGGCAGACATGACGGCCAAATTTCTCTTCCTTTCCCACTCAAGAGTAACCTAATGGGCAAAACTGTTTTCTCGGAAGAGTGAGGATTG
>LQNS02278171.1:19919053-19938147 GCA_001587735.2 Parhyale hawaiensis | reverse complement strand
TTGGTCGCGGCGACTCCGCTTCAGCCAATCAGAAGACAGAATAGTCACCGCTCACCGCGCAGCGAGGTTATATCGGGACCTTCCAATTCCTCATTAAGCAGCATCTTTATTCAGCTCCACCACTAACAACATGGAAGGAGCTGCCCCTTCGCCGCCGCCACCATTTCCGCCAGAACCGCCACTACCACCTCCTCCTGATGATGACCGCGAGAGCAGTCGAAACGTCGATGGAAACCTTGGCCAATTGCTTCACAGAACCAACAATGACAGCTGTATCAAATGTTTCAGGCAGTTTGAGAGAGTTAATAAAAGCATTATAGATAACAAGCTTTCTGTCGCCTTCAACAAAACCTGCATATATATATATATATATAGCATCAGGCAATCTTCCAGGGTTTTCCCAGCCTAAGGGGCTGGATACCAGTGCGTTCTTACGGGATGGTTTCTTAATCCTATCATGTATGGTAATGTATTTACGTTATGGCCCTATCACAATTTGTTTCGCCCGGACTTTATTTATATAATTAAGTAGCTATGGCCGGTATTGGGGCCTTCCGACCAGCGGTCCGCCCTCACCTGTAAGCGGTGGGGTTTACAATGTGTGATTTTTATTCTGATTAGTGATAGAGAAATTATTTGTAAAAGCAACAAGGAGAAGATTGGGGAAGTAAACGTAACTCGATTTTGAACAGCACAATAAATATTGCTGAAGGAAATTATTGAATGGACAGCTGATAATGTACAGCGAGACAAATAGATATAATCGTATGACATCAATATAATAAAACCAATTGGTAGTCATAGATATCGTCTACACAATGTTGTACCTATCAGCAACACAATGAACGGCAATAAACTCTCATACTCGAAATCCTACAAACGCTACACTATTATTCTACCTTACAATAAACTAAGATTAATAAGATTAACTGTGCTAGAATGGCGGTGGTTTGATTCTCCTTTTGAATTAAACCAGCGCCATTAATGCCTATAAATCTTCATTACATTAAAATGCTACTCGTATTCTGAACTATTTACTAGCAACTGACTCTACCTAACATACTGCTTAACACATTCCTAGAACCTAAAGTTCTGCAAGTTCTGCGAGTTGAGGGTTCAAACCTAGTTCTCAAACCACAACTGAGACAGACCTAGTATGACGGAGATGCTGCGATAGAAGCGCGAGTGCGACGGACGAAATTGACCTTAAGACTGGGCTTTATATAGCTGTGGATTGCGCCACTCCTTAGTGCAGCTTGCCGCAGGGGGGAAGTTTACCTCGAATATATTGATGTTACGTATCCGACGTAGAGCCCTCCGGCGTGCGTCACTGGCTGCTTGGCCGCTTAACTCTTAAGGAGTATATTTTAACATTAATTGCGTGTGATAATATGAGTCGCCTTGTTTGTAATCCAGCCGGATATTTTCGAGCTGCTGATCTAGTCGCGAGTCACTCACACCGCAGGTGAAGGACTCATCTACATCTGCTGAGCGCACTTTGGACAGCCGAAATCTAGCTTAAAGTATCGTTAGTAAAGTTATAGCAATGGAACATTGTCTATAGGTACTTAAGGGAACACAGGATGTATATGTTTCACTAGCAATATTAATAACCATGTCTGCTAAAAACGCTATCAGACTGTTAACATAGATGTCACTGTTTCGATTTTTCAGCCGGTATTTATCGCTAATTCACATGACCTATGGTGGCTACGACATGGCTATTTCAGAAAGTGAACAAAGCAAATCACACACGTCATATTTTCATAATCAACATCTCGTAGTAATTATACACGAAAGACAAAACATACGCCAGTAAAAGAAATCCTAAGTCACACAACTCCACAATAAAATACGTACTGAACATTTGTTTTCCTTACCATGAATACTTTTTCGCTATTGAATACTGTATTATGTTGTTAATCTCAATGGCTGCTGGCAAACATAACATGGGTAGTAAGTTTCTACATAGAAATAGTATTTCTGGCGACAAGTGCTGATACGTGATAGTCAGCATTACAGTATGCCGTATATTCTTATCATCGGTGCTACAGCGGTTGTCACTATCACATATCTCAGACAATAGTACGGTGATATTACATTAATTCCATTTCATCAGTATACATCTACTAGCGTCAGAGGCAGCTGGAAAGACACAGTGTTTGTTGCTATTGCTCTCTATTGATATGCGTACCTTGCATAAATAAACTGGCATCAGCAAATTTGCCATAGAGTAACCGTATTTGAAATAAACAGCCCTCATAGATTAAGGTTTAAATTGCATTTTTTATCAAGCCATAAAAACACTCACAAAAATCACCTGACTACAGTGAAGCAATTTTACTATAGTTGAAATTCAAAAAATACATCTGTCATCTATCAATCGTATCATTTATACAGTATAACTATTCTTCTAAATACTTACGTCAAGGATTAAAATACGTCACGGAATGGACCTCATATCTGTAAATAATATTTTGAGTGACCACCATATTCGAAAAAATACACCTGCAATACATTTGCATATACCAATAGGTAAGTCCTATATTCATGTCAAGGCTACTACTATGCATAGTATCAAACCCCCACGAGCAAATTAATCATGCAGAGCATGATTAAAATTTCAATCTGTATGGATAACCTTACTAAAGAACCTTGTCTGCTCGTCAGCCAAGACTAGAATTTCAGTACCAAAACGTAAGCTGACACGACACGCGTGAATATATCGAATTTTTTATCGCTTTGTTCCACGTTAAGCAAATGTAAAGCATCCCAGCTTCTTATTTCACACATTGCTCAATTCAAGATAATTGCCTGCTCCCCTGTGAAGAAGTTTTAATGACCGCATGTCCTCCAGGCAAAGTTCCGATAGATTCGAAAAGTTGCCGAAGTTTTTCCAAGTCTCACCTGGCAATTTCTCTTTAATTAAACGGTTTGTGACTTTGCCTTTGATGGCCTTCGCTGAAAGTGCCATCGTTCAGACATCCTATCAAACGTCAGGTTTCAAAAACGTAAACTCTTTCACTTTTCTTGCTGCAGAGGTTAGCTTGTACTAACAGTAAGTAAAATGTTGAGCTACTAAAAAAAAAATTTCTTTAGGCATATTGACACGTTAGTGTTAGTGAAGTGGAATAAAGAGGCTGTGGAGTAAGAGGACAACGATTCTTTCCTACTTGTATTCGTATGTAAAGTACTTGCCAGACCCAAAACTGAATTGTTTTCTCTTTTTGTTTTGCTTCCGAATTGGAAGAACTTCAAAAGCTACTAAACATCATGTGTGGCTGGAGCCAGAAATTTCAATTCAAGTCTATGAGCTATAGACTTGGGAAAGCATCGCTTAACTGATTATATCACGCAGTTAGAAACCTTTTAATACACAGTTACTTCTTTCCTAAATTGCGCTACAGCTTTCATGTGCCCTTGAGGACGCAGTGTGTTACTCAAGGAAATTTCCTGAAATTTTTAGGTTTAGACTGATCAACTGGTAGCTTCGCTGTGCATACTATCCCGATTTTTAGCTGACAGTAACGTTATCTACTATATGAGTTTAAAAAATTGCAGTGGTTCTATTTTTTGCATCCCAAAACCAGTTCAAAAATTTGACGGGGCATTTGATCTGTAGAAACTTCGCCCTTTGTGCAGACGCCCTACTCATCTACTCTCTCCCTGCTACTTCCTTACTGTCAATGTTGCATATAACTACGTTTATTTGTCTATCTTTTAAAGGTGTATATGCCATTCTGAACGCTACTAATAGAATTTAGTCTACGTAGAATTTAGAATAATTAAAAAAGAATCTTTACCCGCCGCTGAATTTTTTCTTTCAATGACCGGGGAAACACTGTGCTAGAATGAATTTGTACTTCAATGGTACTATTTCATCCTCTTTTCGCTCTCTTGATTAATATAGCAGGGACTCAAATTATAGGTAATTTTCTGCTGTTGTGAGATCATCTATTTGTTACTTCAGTTCTCCATAAATCGCCCTGCCTCCATCCGATGCTAGAGAAGCCACTGTGCCGTGATCTGTCAACATCAGGGAATTTGTTGTCGTTTATTAGAATGGTATTTGAATTCATAGCTGAATATTTGATTTTTTTTCTTACCCTGGGACCTTCACTATGATTACATAGATGATTTTAATTTTGTTTTAATTTTCGAACATCCAAAAACCGTTGCAGCAGTTTAGTTACTGAGGCGACCAAGAATTTTGTTAGAGTATAGGATTTGAAGGATTTTACCATGGTGCATAGGCTCATACAAACTGTATGTATATTAAGTTTCCCTTGAATTGTATACAGCTGAATTTAACTTTTGATATCAAACGTAGCTCTGCTCTCCTGTCAAACTCCGACGCTACCCGATATCATCCACAGGACTGTTGATCGTCATGGCTCGCTCCGACTGGGAAGCTCATCAATTACAGCCTATCAACGTGTTCAAAGTCCTGCTTAATTAATAGTCTCGTGCTCTGTCTCGAGTAGCTACTGCGAGTTGCTTACTTTGTGCAAACACGTGCTCACTGCAGAAACTCGCTTGCATTCGCAGAAGTTGTATTAGCTTATACTATTGAAGTAGCGCATAACATTAATAAGTGTGTGATCATTGGATCAAACATGATATTCTCATCTCATTAAAACTTGATTAATCACACAAATATGGATTTACTCTAATGCGATCTCGCTGTAGTTGATGAAGATAGTTTAGTTGAATTAGGCTCCTGAAGACAATTATTGTGGATGACTGGTTCTGGAGCCCATTAATTAATGATAAGTTTATTACACAGCTACTCCGTGATACACTACAATAAAAATTTTAAGGTAATTGCTGACCACAACCTTCCCCTCTGATGCATCAACGCACTCACTAGATTTAAACTTAGCATTTTTAATAAATCAAGTTATAAACTCTAGTACATTACACAAATGCTTATACCCTATTTTATTGCACTGTCTGACTTAGGATCTAATAAATACGTTGCTATTCATTTTAATAAACAACACCGTTAAAAAACGAGAGTTTCTCTTCCTGGACACGCACATATGGAAGACCGAGAATGGAGTATCTCATTTCATTAAATGTTGAGAAGAAAGCTAACTGTGGTACTTGTGGAATATTTCAGGATTATTATTTAGAAGACGTCGATGGAAAATGAGCAAAGAATAATTTTATACATCCTAAAATTACATCTTCAGTTAAAAGTATTATATACATCTCAATACAATTCATTAGGGGACATGGTTTGTATCGTTCTGAACACGGAGGAGCATGGTGATTACCCAAATGCCGTACTAACTTTATTTCCGAACAAACAGTTACATTTGATAAGTGAAAGTAATAATCCTATCAAATAATGACTGTTTGTTCAGAAATAGAGTTAGTTCGGCAATTGGGTAATTCCCCTAGTCTACGAATATTATTTGCAATTATGTAGCCCACTTCTAATTATGAGCTTGCCGATGACGGTCTTCGACCTAGATTTTGATAGTTTGGACAAACACAAAAATGAGCACATGAGTGATTATTGCTTTTAATGCATCACAAGTCACATAACTGAATATCTCTTAAATGACTCCAAGAACTCTGCTAATCTTTCGTCACACTTCTTCGTCGTGAGCCTTGGAAATGAGCTTTTCATTAACAATAAAAAGGCCCCAATGCTTTATTTTAGTTAATTATTCTAATTTCTGACCATTACGGAAATAGGTGGTATTTTCGAGTGAGAGAACGTTATGTACACTGTACAGGTGAATTTTAATTTTGTTATCCGAGCAATTTGTATATTTTGAGTTAACGATTCAGAGCAGAGTAGGATATAATTAATGAAATATCTATAAAATTAATTGCGTTGTTCCTACGTTCCTTCGGGTGTTACCCTCTTCAGTAATAGATAGAAGGAAATTAGAGCGAATATATATATGTATTTTTTTAAAGCTCAACAGCTGTCATCGGTCAAATATCTTGGGAAAAGTTTGTAAAATCTTCAAAGTAATGTGAATCAGACAGCATTATGAAGCTGACATATCTATGATACGGCGGGGATCATTAATCGGATATAACAGGGCAAGGTCTTTCTAATAATTACTAGTGGATCCGCTCGGGAAAAAATTCACGCAATAATCGATATGTTTGCTCTCTTCTTTGACGTGCCGTTTCCACATTTTCCCGCTCACGCTTTTAGCAACTATTATTCCCTTCTGTTACCCTTCTGCTTCAAGTCTTTCTTGTCACTGTGCCGCATAGGCGCTTCATCTCTCCATTTATAGCACGTCTTTATTTGAGACTGCAGTAGTCTCGTTCTTCTTTTACGTTCCCTATCCTCTTTCTTAATTAAACGTACGTCTTCCAAAGTACAATTTCAGGTAAAACACTGCAGTAAACTTAAATGCCCCTCCAGTCAGCCTATATGCAATGAGGGTGAGCCGTATCCATAATACTGTCTTCCATACTTAAATACCTGTTTCACTATACGATTCAAATTTTGGCCTTTGAAGCGAAATATGCACTCTAAGAGAAAGACAGTAAGCTAGAAATAATAGTTGTCTACGTATTGCCCGTGAAATAAGTGAATGCACTTCTTTCTTGAAGCACATCTTCAAATCACAACTATATATGCAGCTTCTGGAGTCCGATTCTAGACTTTTTTTCTCTCAGGTCACGATGTATAACTTCGGCAGATGATCATCGGAGCGCTGACGATGCGTCACAACGTATAAATTCCACAGATGATCAACGAGGCACGTACTACGGGCAGTAGAGATTTCTAGCTTACTGTCTTTCTCTCAGAGAGCAGATTTCGCTTCAGAGGCCAAACTTTCAGTACTTCAGTGAAGCAGATTTTTGAGCATGGAAAGCAGTATCAAGGATACGGTGCATTAACATTGCATATAAGCGGACTGGAATGGCATTCAAGGTTATTGTAGTTTTTTACTTAAGATTTTACTTTAGAAGTCGCACGTAAAATTAAGAAAGAGGTTTAGGAACGTTAAAGAAAAATTAGACTACTACAGTCTCAAGAACGAAAACGAGCCACCAATGAAGCATTTATGCGGCACAGTGACAAGAAAGACCTGAAGCAGAAAGATTGCAGAAGGGAATAAGAGCTGCTAATAAACGCGAGCGAGAAAATGTAAAACTGCAGGTATAAGAAGAGCGAAAATATATCGATTATTGCGAGAATTTTTCACGTACGAGTCCACTAGTAAATAAATATATACACCAAGTGTTTCATAATATTAGGATTTTTATGCACCTGAGCTGTTGTGTGTCGGTGCTTTAGAAACTGTATCATTGTTTGCCGTTACCGTGGGAATTCCGCCACAACAGTGCGATGTCCGAGCAAATACAATGACAGCTTGAGAACAGTAGATTACCCTGCTGCGAGTAGAGAAATTGACAGAATCTTCTTTCTTTTACCACATAGCTATGGCATTAAACAAAGCCGAAAAATGCTGGGCTATTGATCAGTATCCACCGGTCCCGAAATCGTGAGAAAAATCGAATACGCCTTCAAAAAATTGAAATGCGTCAGATCAGGTAAGGCTAAATTACCTGTAAACTGACAGAAACAGAGCTTAGTATAGGTGTGCAAATACTTGGGGAGCAATGCAAGAAGTACCGTCACGTTTTTGTCTTTATCAAGACACAATTCTGAATTTTTTGCGGACAGAATAAATTCATAATTAATTTTAGTGGTGAAATGAAAATACTTGGAAAGGTTAGGCGAGATGTAAGGTAGAAGACTGCGTTACGAAAAACCGGAGTACAGGAGTAGGCGACGGACGTAGGCTCAGACGTGCTGGGTTGGTTGGGTACAGTTAGAACCACTACCTCAGGTCAAACTATGGTAAGTGAAAACATTTAACAAGCGTAGAATATCCACGGGTCCCGTAGAGGACAAATACCTCCATAGGAGGACAACTATCTCCACAGGAGGTTTACTACCTCTTGGAAGAACAACTACCCCTGAGAAGTTAACTACCCCAGGAGCACAACTACTTACTGAGAGGGCAACTGCCGATTTGCACTAATTAACACGATAAAGTTAGATGTGCAACTAATTACACTAAAATACAGTAACAAGCATTCCGGTACCAGGAATTTTCCAAATACTTAAAAATAAAGTTAGTACACCGTGAATTTTGTCACGGATCCAGCTAATAATTCATAATGGCCTAAGTACAGACCTTGCGCAACGCCTGGACCGATGGCCAACGCTTACTAGCGGGACGTTTCCGATTCAACTCCCCTGATTTGCTCTCATATCATCATCATCCACTTACTGCTGGGGTGCGTCCTATCCCTGTCCTCAGGCGCTCCGCAATACTTCCCTTAGTTTAGGGAAGCTGCAAGTTTTCTACCGCTAATTTTGTTTTGTAACTTTTTAATTTTTGTCATTTTTATTTCACAGTTGCAATGCTGTAGAGTTTAAGAAGATGATGATGACGTGCGTGTAGGTGGGCAAGTGAACTTGTACCATCTGCAGATCGAAAAAAGAAAAATGATAACACTGCGAGCTTCCCCACTGAATAATCTAAGGTGTGAATGGGACTGAAAAATGTGTGCTATATTCTGATAATTACTGCGTTTGCAGCATGATATGGAATTCAACGCAGATAAAGACTTACGGCCGTTCTCATACAAAGCAACGCCACTGCATGGTTTACTGTTACCACACCTCTTGTTGCACTACGAAGACAATGGCCTTTGGGACTTCTTTGAACTTCTTTCATCGTACGCTGCCTTTCAGCTGTGCAACTTTGCATTGCTATGAAGATAAATAGTTTTTTTTTTCTTATACTCAAATTCATTATATTCACGAGCCAATACATCTGCTGCAAAGAGTTGCTCCTAACTTGTGATTTCGATTTATTAAATGGAAGCTTACATTTTCATCAACCGCACTTCTATGAATAACTATGAAATTGTTCCTCATTGGCAGGTTAAATGAGTACGGTAACAGATAAATTTCCTTGCAGGCTATATTATTGTACATATCGGAAGATAGCTTACCGTAACTCATATGGTTATCATGTCACGCAAGCATATTATATTCATGCTCATTTTTTGAACACTACGTGGAAGCCGTCAAAAAGACCTTGCGTTTTCGGAAACATGTCCTTCCAACTCGGTTTTCATCCCAGCCAATGGTCGCAAGACCTTGGTATTAGAATCATGTAGTGTGGCTAAAAGTAGCTAAAATTCCTGAGAGAAATCTTGTTATGTGTTTCCATCTCAAAAATAAATAAATTATATATAGAGCTGCTAATGTTAGGGAAATCTTATAGGTTTCAAACTTTTGAGTAAAGGCTGCGAGTGCATAAACGTTGGGAACATCTACAGCCTAGAGCACATGCAGCTCTTTGATTTTAATTAGATTTTCTCCATCCAGATGCAGTAGGCTACATCATATCGCTCGTATATTATAGTCTTAGTATAAATATCGACGTCCGTCCAGTCATATCTGGTAGCATGTCACTTCTGTATTATAGTATGGATAGCAACGTTCAATTGCAATGAACTTCATAGGAATGGTAGATAGGGTTTCATACATTAACTGCAGCAGTTTGTCCGTCACGCACACTTAATATCTACCTCCAAATTTTAATGTTTGCATAGCTCATACATTGGTATTCAGCATCTAATTTAACGAGCATGTACACTGCTATAATTAGTCAAGAACTATTCAATTCTGCTCCAGAAAACTGTTATTTCACTGGTATTTTTCACAGTGGCTTGGAGCATCGCTATGAATATATTTCGCGCTTTGCTTGGCCCTGTGAAATGCGGTGCCTCTCGAAAATTCTTTAATCCGAAATTTATAGCATCAGCCGGCGTGTAATAGAATGCTGTCATTTTCCATCAGAACCTTAATTTCCTTCCTCTCCTCATTCTTTTGTCAATCTATAGATTTTTCAAAGTCTTTTGCGTTCGAATCAATCAAACTATCGCTAAACCCTAAAGCAAGTTATCTTATAATGATTTTCTTACGCTTCAGGTCCTCACTTCAAGCAAAGGCTCTATACGTTAGAGTTTTCTTGCGGAAAGATTACTGTGTAATGGTCGACGTGATAATCGTGCTATATTCTTGTAATTTTTATTTGAATTATATTCTTCTTCGAACATTATTATCTGCCGAAAATTACCCCTGTTTTTGTGAGGCTCATGATGTTAATATTGCCCGAGTGTCTCCTATTTTGCAAACTTTTTTTTACGACTACTGCAGCTGCTCTGCGTGTTATCGACATCTCATTAAGCTGTTATTTCAATAAAGTTATGCGGTATCTAACGGTCGAGGTACATGGTGTACATTGGAAATTTGTACTTGTTATTAATTTTGCTTTTCATGCAATGCAGAGATACTAGGCCAGATTCTTTTCTTTTAGGTTAAATTGATATGCTTAAAAAAAAGTCGTTTATAGTCTTCGAATTCTGTGTTGATCTTATTTTGCAAGACTTTAGCGAAGCTTGCCACAGCTTGATGCTACTTGTGAACTGAAAAAATACTGTAGAGAAGCAATTAACTTTTTTTTATCGAAGTAGATCTGCTTCCTAAGCTTCACTCACGATTATCGCCTGTAATTGTGCCATTAATGAGTGATATGATATGAGGTACGATACCATTTGGCTGCCTTTCGTCGTTGAGGGAAATACTGCAGTCCAGCATCACAGTAAGCTAATAACCATCGTACCTGCTACACTCATTGATAAAGGTTTAACAACGATGATCCATAGTGTGCAGCTGCTCTTGCATATACACTATTATACAGCCTTATTAGGAAGACTCTGGTATGCCTTAAGAATCCTGAAAGTTCCTGATACTGATTATAAGCGACTACTGAAGGTTCAAGCGTCATTCTTTTCTGCCTACTCCTCTGGGTATTACATACCATCGATTTTTTTATGTTTTGAACAGAGTTACCCTAACTCCAGTGTAAATGCAAGAGCTCCAATCCTCCATGATATCCATAGAGATCGTTACTTTTCTGCACCCTGCCGGTCGTACCTCGTCCAGCAGTGTAATGTCATCCATTACGCAGGAGACACTCAGATATCACAGCCTTTGCAATTTGTCCTTCTTAACTTAGAAAATGTTGCAAGGTCTGCTGCTGATCCTCGGTGAGCAGCAATTTCATTAGATTGTGTCCTTGTCTGCTTGTTTTTATTTCACTTTATTGTCATTGAAGATGTTTGCTGGCGGTCCTGAGAGTGCTTTGTTTCCTCTTTTTTCTTAATTTACTTTTCCCTTAATACTTTGTTGCTATACAATACTCGCAATATAAAATTGCAATTAGAATGCGTACAAACGAAGCACCAGGAGTGAAAAAACATTTTTCTTGTTTCATTTCCTATAAAAGCTATTTCTTAAACGGTACGTATGAAATACATATCTATGAAATTCTAAGATCACTACCGGTAGCGATAAGAAGAATGGGTAAAAATTCTTGAGTCAGATACAAAACGGCTCACGGTTGCCTCGCATAGTGTGCTTGTGTCTCCAAAGTACCAAATGAAATTTCCAACGGAGATGTCGGAACATAATATTATCTAAACGAACTGTCCTGCGCTCTTCCGCACGAAGTCTTTCAATTCGCTTCTATAAGTAAGGTCATCGCTGTTAGACTTCTTCAACTCGACTGACTTTCCTATTTGAGATGTCAAGGTTTTTTGACAACTTCTAAATTCAATTGAGTCGTACCCAGTAAATTCCTCTTTTTTGAGCTAGCTGCAAATTATGAAAGAGTGAAGATGAAAGTTTTGTGCTGTGAAGTGATAGTTGTTGAGAGGCACCACTAGAGTTTTGTTATATTTTTTTAAATTCACCTGAAATGAGGGGGACCACACGGGAGGAAAGATATATATATATTTTCATTATCGTTGTAAATGAGAAAAAATACAAATCATGGTATTACACTACTAGAAAAGCCTCTGAAGCACAGTATATTCGTACTGTAACTTCTCATGTGCACACTATTTCAAGTATATCGGGTAGCTTAGCTGTTTCTAGCCTAGCATTAAACAAATTTTACGACCGCGAAAAATTATTGTGCTGAAGTCCTAAAATGACCAGTTCCGGTTACGTCTACGTACCTACAGGTACTTCTCGATATATATGCCATGGATCCATTCATTAAATAGGACATATAACACGGACAGAGATTCAATCCAATTTATTGACTTAAATCCAAATCGTTTGTTGTAATGCTCCAGAAAGAAGCCAGTAGGGTTTGAAGAAATACAAGGATATTTATAAATAGAATTTAAATTGATTAAAAGTTGACTAGAGAAAGCTAGACTTGCAGTTGTCTGCTGACAATGCTTCATTTAAATTCAGTTAAGTAACTTAACTTTACAGATATTATTGTAAATAGGTCTTGAAAGAGAATTGATTGCTGAATAAATTGTGTCTTACTATCGCTAAAATGCATTTCATTTACATATCGTGCCTTTCCAAAGGTAGGCGCCGTTGTTTCCAGAATGTGTGCATTAAACGAATTTAAGAGCGCAAATGTCAAATACTTGGCACTCAAAATTCTGAACGTAAATCATGTAGTTTATGAATCACGTATGACATACATCGAGAACTACTAGAGATTGTTTTTTTGTGTTTTTATGTTTCCAAGCGATATATCTCAGCTGCTGAAGGCATGCAATTGTTCAAGTTAGTCGTATGTGTGAGACGAATCATTCGATGATACAAAAAGTAAACTTATTAGCAGCGCAAAAATTCTAAGTCACTTGACAGATGAATACTGTCTGTTCAGCTTATTTTTACTCACCCTCTTTACATCTCCAAAGCTTAATTCTCT
The DNA here is from genome assembly GCA_001587735.2 of Parhyale hawaiensis. Classification (NCBI taxonomy): domain Eukaryota; kingdom Metazoa; phylum Arthropoda; class Malacostraca; order Amphipoda; family Hyalidae; genus Parhyale; species Parhyale hawaiensis. The sequence continues at coordinate 19,925,338 of LQNS02278171.1, read as the reverse complement.
CATTTTGTGACAGTGTGACAGTCAACTAATCCATATATTCATGTCAAAAATTTTATTTTCTAGGAACCATGACAGCGCAATTGATGACTTTCAATGACGCCGCGCCGATGTGAATTTGTTGCAAACTGCTTTTCTAATGTCAAAATTTTTGCATTAACCTCAAGTCACTGCATACCAGCAAATGCGGTCGGGATATACGTGCATTATTGCAAACTTCGCTATACGTAAGTGACATCCTAAAAAATATCGTATGGAACTCGAACTCCCCTATCCTTTCCTCTCAGTGAGCACCAAAACAAAAAATTAGTTTACTGTCTAGAAAACTTCCAATATTACGGTATCTACTCCCGGACCGTGTTCCAGTTTGGTGAGAGCGACTTCACTAGATGACATCCTCCTTATGGGCTTCATCCTACTTACTTTGATGTTCGTCCAGGATCTTGGGTGAGACTCAAAGGTGCAATAAAAGAAGCTCACTAAAAGCTCTTGGATAAATTATGTCGCGCTTATGGAGCCAGTGCATGCATTGCCGTCAGTGCTAAATCAAATGATAGTTTGGCGTTCTCATGGGGGAATTTTTTGCAAATCTACTTATGATGCGCTCAAGTCATTCTGCTAAAGTCAAGTGTAATATGTTGTTTTTTTTTAACAATTTGGTTCTCGAAGTTCTCTTTCTAAATGAAAACATTGAAAGTTTCCTCGATGTTCTCGCTCTCTCAGTTTATTTTTTCCCTCTTTAGTTTTAACCAAGAAAGTTTTTTAAGGATTTGTTCCCTCTTTGGTTCTCACTAATTTAATTGTAGCTCAGATCCCAACAGTTGCCCAGCTTTTTCGGAGTTTGTCTCTTTGTCTGTTTATCCGTTTGGTTATTTCTTTGTTTTTCTGTCACCAAAATAGTACAAGAAGGTATGGATGTATTTTCTAAAATTTTCGAGGATTGTTAATCATGTTAAGAGGATCAAATGATTCACTTTTGGTAAAGATCCGTTCAATCGCTTGTTCGTTAGTTTACCTTTTTTTTCCTTGCAACACGAAAACATAATCAAAAACTTATAACCGGACTTTCATGAAATTTGCGGGAAATTTTAGGAATATTATGCATAGCAAATAACCAAACTTTTGTGGTTATCAATTGAGCCGTTCATCTGTTTTACTTTTTGTAATGCCAGGGACACACAATACTTCCATGGGCACATGATGCAAGGATGAGCAGCCAGCATGTTGTTCATGCTACTGTGTCTATGCTACTGAGTTAACATATTTTCAGGATGACGAGTAAGTTGCTCATCCTTGCTTCTAGTTGTTTCTTAATTGTGTGAGTGCATATGTGGCTTCGGCATTGGCAGCATAACCGAAAAAGTTATGAACGGATCTGGGTCAAATTAGCAGAAATTGTCAGGATGGCTACAGGTGGATTCGTATTGGCTACTTTTATTGACTTTACAGTCCGTCGTTCTACGAACGATGTCGGTTCTCTAACTATTGGCATAATATTGCAAGTTTTAGTTTTGTCTGCGGCGACACGAACTTTTGGGTGAGCTGCGTTTTATGAAACGCCAGATACCATTGCTTTTGAAATACAGTTTCACATAGATCCGTACTGCCAGCACTTCTTTTGTATCGAGCAACAGAAGAGCAGAGATAATGGTCCAAATATGTTACTATTTCATTCTAAAAACATGTTTCGTCACAACCATGATATATATACAGCTTTTAATTTGAGCACATATTGTACAAATAGTGCGGCAGAATGAGTCCGTTACATGCTATAATTTATGTAACAAAAAACTTTAGATCATTAAGACAGGATGGTCAAACTACAATTCCACATGCAAAATAAGTGTTCAAGTACGCAAATCCTCATCGTTTTCTATCCAAATCTTGTTACGAACCACTTAGTTCAGGCATTTTATGAAGCGAACCTAGCTCAAAATTTCTTGGGTTAGCAAAAGAAAGCAGTAAGATATCTAAGGACACTTTACTGGCAATGGGAGATTTATTAATAATTTTAGGCTTATCATTTTGTTCCTGTCATTTTGTGGAGTGCACACAGATCATTAAATGGACCGAATATTACGTAATACCCTAACAAATCATCATACGATGCTGATACGCCGCCAGTGAACGACAAGTTCCATCTAAACTGCTTTTCTTTTCTTAATATCATCACTAACAATATTTTCAATGAGAATGTGCATAGCTGATGCTAGTGCACTCGTAATTGCAACTGATTTACGTGAAAAATCTACATTTATGCTCTAAATATGTTGTTGAGAAAGTTCCATGCCGTGCCAACGTACAGCTCACACCCACAGGCATGTGTAAAATCCAACTACAGTAGCCTGTCAACAAAAATTTTGCTGAACGACTGATAGACTTAAGCGTAGCAAACGTCGCTCGTGTGTACTCGCTTCAAGAGGCACAAATGACCAAGTTTTCGTGGTAATTTTTTCTTCCGTTTGTGAGTTTGCCTCTGTGTTTGTCTCTTTGTTTGCCACTACATAACTCAGAAATGTATGGACGGATAAACAAAAAATTTCAAGGAAATGTTACAAATGTTACAAGGAACAATCGACCGAATTTCATTGATGATCAAAAACATATCTTAGATTCAGGTCCAGTTTGAATTTTCGTCAAGATTAAAATACATGGCGGAGATATGCGCTCGTAGAGTGCTTCCCCAATAATTAATATTTCATGCTAGCTCAAATCACTGTCGTTTTATACGATATTCTATTCTTTTTTATTCTTTGCATTGCCATAGTGGCTTAAAAGACTGAAGCTATACATGATATACTCTTTTCTTATGTATATATACATGTATGCATGCGTACCATGGTACATACATAGGAAAAAGTAAGATGCCACGAAGTAATGTACAAACTTATACAGGGTTCGCCGTAATAATGGCAACAAACGTTTTTACGGGTCTCTATTAAAAAGTAGTGAAATTGAAAACTTATTCAATGCATATACACATAATCGTTCTAAGATACTGTAACAATACTCGACAGCATTTATTCAATATAGCCTCATCCATTTTTTTTTTTTAGTTATTTAACGGCTTCAATCTACTTTGGAACGTTTCAAAGGAGGCATGAAGTACTTCTTGTTGCATCAAAGCCCATTTTTTTTCACGCAGCTTAGACTTCAAAGCGCCAAGTGAATGACGTGGAGCTCTGCATACTTTTCTCTTCAAAATAGCCCACTCAGAAACGTCAAGCGGGTCCAAATCCTGGCTTCTTGACGGCTACTCTTCTGGATTGTGCGCGTGAATCCAGCTTTGAATCATTTTGGAGCCATGTGAAGGAGAAAAGTCTTGTTCAAAGGATCAAGGTGCACCACCGAAGTGATCACGTACCTACCCAGAGAAGCAGGTCTTCCTACAATACATCAGAAATGTAACTTACGTTGGCTGTTAGGCTTGACTCTTAAATAAACAAAAACGTGGGACTTTCCAGGGGCATTGATTGCAACCCCGACCATTACAGACAGTGAATTCTCGCTTCGTGCCACTCGTCTGCACTCCACTCATCTACTCTAAACTCCGATGACTTAGAGTATACTGAGCGTCGAATTTCTTTTCATCGGTGAAAACCAATCAGGACAGCATTCCATCTCCCAACAGGTAACAGACATGTTGACCTTTGGCATATCACGATCATCAGTTTTTGAAAGTTTGTGTATTTTCCGTATTTTGTAAGGATATTCCTCTAGATCTTCTTTTAGGGGTCGATGCGCTGAAGTCTGACTCACTCCTGCTTCTGTGGCTAATTCTATAGCAGAATGACACATATTTTTATATTAATTTGGCACTGATTAGACGTCGAGTTCGAATGGACCATTTTTTTTCCCTGGCCTGAACGTTTGCATGTTCTTGCCAATTTCCTTACAGGTTTTCACGACTTTCGAAACTGTTTCAACACGAATTGGAGTGTTTTTTTTTTGCGTGTGCGAATTACTCTCCCTTTTTTTATGAAGCTTTATGGTTGTTTTTCTATCAACAACCATTGTTTACTTTAGTTTTGATTCACCCTTACTTTTAAAGTGCTAAACAGACATGATTTAGCTCAAACTGAGATAATAACTGATAACTTGACTTGGAAATAAAGACTTTTTAACACTTTTCGAAACTGCGTCCCATAATTTTGGCAGACCCGCTACATAAATGGTAACTGTGGTAATTTATTGCATTTTGCACTTCAATAAAACGGGTACAATACGGTAGCTACGTAATTAGCCAAATGAGAGCTACTTACAGGAGCTTGGATTCATCTCTTTCGAACAAAGACGATTCAGAAACCTGCAAGTACCTGAATGGCTTCACCGATGCTCTAGATGTGGGATTCTCCGGCAAAAGTGTTGATTGTCTCTTAAAAACTACGCAATATCGGCAATATTCCCGTACTTCTCTGTGCGCATTCGGAGTAAGTAGCCGTGTAAAGTTTCCGAGGAGAGTAAAAACGTTCAAAAATTGAGTGGGAAAGTACTGAAACTGGTATCTTACATAACCCATTGACTCCTAATGCCTAACTGCTTTAAAAGCGGCCCTATTCCCATTTTTTCAATTATAATCTAATTACTTCCGCCAAAGAGGTTATGTTTTCGTCGGGTTTGTCTGTCGCTTGGTCTTTCTGTCTGTCGCCAAGACAACTCAAAAAGTTATGAACGGATTTTGACGAAATTCACAGGGATTGTTAGGCATGTTAGGAAGAGCAGTTGATTAACTTTTTGTGAAGATCCATTCATCCGTTCGTTTGTTTATTTGTTTGTTTGTTTGTTTGTCTGCCTTATTTTCTTAATGCCATAACTCAAAAAGTTATAGACTGATTTTTACGAAATTTGTATGAGTTATTAGGTATATCACAAAGAGTAAATGACCAAATTTTTGTAGTGATCTCTTCGTTCGTTCGTATGTTAGCTGCTGTGTTTGATTTTATGTTTGTTAGCGCAATGACTAAAAATGTTTTGAGTGAATCTTTATGAAACTTACAGGAATTGTTAGTAATGTTAGCAGACATAAATGGTTAAATTTTGGTGCAGATCGGTTGATTCGTTTCTTTATTTGAGTCGTATTTGTCATAATGTTTGTTATGCAATAACTCAAAAAGTTTTCACTGGATCTTTATCAAAGTTACGGGAGTTGTTAATATTGTTAAAGGGCAAAAATGGTTAAATTTTGCTGCAGATCGGTTGATTTGTTTCTATGTTTGAGTAGTGTTTGTAATAATGTTTGCTACGCAATAATTCAAAACGTTTTGAATGGATCTTCATGAAATTTGCAGGAGTTTCTAGTAATGTTAAAAAATATAAATGATAAAACTTTGGTGCAGGTCTATTGGCTTGTTTGTATGCTTGACTTATGATTGCCATAATGTTTGTTAGCAGCATAACTCAAACAATTATGAAGGGATCTCGAAAAAAAATTGCAGAAACTGTTAATACTATTAAAAGGCACCAATAATTAGATTTTGGAGTTGATACAAAAGAAATCATGGTTTCAGAGCCAATTTGAATTTTTCGTTACCGTTGCCTTACTTGGCAGAGGTATGCGCTCTCAGAGTGCTCTAGTTGAACCTCAATCAGTGAGATTATAGTACACCTCAACGCCGTAACTGTGGGCGTCCTTTAAATATTGATTTTTTTTACTTTGACTTAATAGCAATAGCTCGGAGAGAGCAGGAGCGTGACTTCTATTATTTTCTATTTCCTAGAGATGTACGACATAGATTAAGCTTTATTAATTAGAGAGCTAATACGAGAAGAACAGTAAAGCTTTATTTACACCTACGGGCGTTACTACGCTAGTTATTGAAGTCTGAAGAGCACTGTGAAGCTGTAGTTATATACATACATATTAGTAGTGAATCGGTATGTATTCACATATTTTTTTTCATTAATATATCTTATCGTCAAGTAACGGTTATACAATTCGGCTCCAATGTAATAACATTATGAATTGAATATTACCTCAGACCATTACTGCAACGACAGCCAACTCTTGTGCAACTGTCGACTTTCAAAAGATGCTCGTCTACTGCTTCTTAATGCGGTTTGGAGGACGTCATCAATATTTACTGCACCATCGTTTTCATTGCACTAAAATACCAAACTTCCAGAACTGCCCTTAGGGTAAGGCCCCTAGTCTCTGTAGCCCGTCTTCTGGTCTCCTTGATTATATTTACATTTGCGTATCTTGTTAGCGAACAATCCACAAACTACAACAGTCCTTCAAAGTCAAACTTTGCTATTGATCTCAGGCTTTGGCAAGACACTCCCGGGGCT
>LQNS02278171.1:19866144-19881153 GCA_001587735.2 Parhyale hawaiensis | reverse complement strand
AAGACTGAAGCTATACATGATATACTCTTTTCTTATATATATATATATATATATATATATATATATATATATATATATATATATATATATATATATATATATATGTATGCATACGTACAATGGTACATACATAGGAAAAAATGTTAGAGTAAGATGCCACGAAGTAATGTACAAACTTATACAGGGTTCGCCGTAATAATTAATGGCAACAAACGTTTTTTACGGGTCTCTATTAAAAAGTAGTGGAATTAAAAACTTATTCAATGCATATACACATAATCGTTCTAAGATACTGTAACAATACTCGACAGCATTTATTCAATATAACCTCATCTATTTATTTATTTTTTTCATTTATTTAACGGCTTCAATCTACTTTGGAACGCTTCAAAGGAGGCATGAAGTACTTCTTGTTGCATCAAAGCATATTTTTTTTCACGCAGCTTAGACTTAAAAGCACCAAGTGAATGACGTGGAGCTCTGCATACTTTTCTCTTCAAAATAGCCCACTCAGAAACGTCAAGCAGGTCCAAATCCTGGCTTCTTGACGGCTTCTCTTCTTTGCTCAAGAAAGCTGGATTGTGCGCGGGAATCCAGCTTTGAATCATTTTGGAGCCATGTGAAGGAGAAAAGTCTTGTTCAAAGGATCAAGGTGCACCACCGAAGTGATCACGTACCTACCCAGAGAAGCAGGTCTGCTTACAATACATATAAAATGTAACGTACGTTAGCTGTTAGGCTTGACTCTTAAATAAACAAAAACGAAGGACTTTCCAGGGGCATTGATGGCAACCCCGACCATTACAGATAGTGGATTCTCGCTTCGTGCCACTTGTCTGCACTCCTCTCATCTACTCTAAACTCTGATGACTTAGAGTATACTGAGCGTCGAATTTCTTTTCATCGGTGAAAACCAAACCGGACAGCATTCCATCTCCGAATAGGTAACAGACATGTTGACCTTTCGCATATCTCACACGATCATCAGTTTTCGAAAGTTTGTGCATTTTCCGTATTTTGTAAGGATATTCCTTTAGATCTTCCTTTAGGAGTCGACGCGTTGAAGTCTCACTCACTCCTGCTTCTGTGGCTAATTCTATAGCAGAATGACACATATTTTTTTCTTAATTTGGCACTGATTAGGCGTCGAGTTCGAATTGACCGTTTTTTTTCCCCTGGCCTGAACGCTTGCATGCTCTTGCCAGTTTCCTTACAGGTTTTCACGACTTTCGATATTGTTTCAACACGAATTGGACCGTTTTTTCGCGGGCGAATTACTCTCCCCTTTTTTATTAAACTTCATGGTTGTTTTTCTATCAGCAACCATTGTTTGCTTTAGTTTTGATTCACGATTACTTTCAAAGGGAAAAACCGACATTATTTAGCTCAAACTAAGATAATAACTGATAACTTGTCTTGGAAATAAACACTTTTTAACATTTTTCGAAACTGCTTTCCCATAATTTCAGCAGACCCATTACGTAAATAATAGCTGTTGTAATTTATTACATTTTTGCACTTCAATAAAAGGGGTACAATACCGTAGCTACGTAATTAGCCAAATGAGAGCTACTTACAGGAGCTTGGATTCATCTCTTTCGAACAAAGACGACTCAGAAATATGAAAGCACCTGAATGGCTTCACCGACGTTCTAGATGCGGGATTCTCCGGCGAAGATGCTGATGGTCTCCTAAAAACTACGCAATGTCAGCTATATTCCCGTACTTCTCCGTGCGCACTCGGAGTAAATAGCCGTGTGAAGTTTCCGAGGAAAGTAAACACGTTCAAAAATTGAGTGGGAAAGTACTGAAAGTGGTATCTTACATAACCCACGCACTCCTAATGCCTAACTGCCGCTATATTCCCATTATTTTTCAATCCTAATCTAACTACCTCCGCCAAAGAGGTTATGTTTTCGTCGGGTTTGTCTGTCTCTTTGTCTATCTGTGTGACACCAAGATAACTCAAAAATTTATGGACAGATTTTGACGAAATTCACAGGGATTGTTAGGTATGTTAGGAGGAACAGTTGTTAAACTTTTGGTGAAGATCCATCCCTCCGTTTGTTGTTTGTCTGCCTTTTTTTCTTAATGCTATAACTCAAAAAGTTATAGACTGATTTTTATGAATTTGCATGAGTTGTTAGGTATATCACAGAGAGTAAATGACCAAATTTTTGTAATGCTCTCTTTGTTCGTTCGTATCTTTGATGCTATGTTTGATTTTATGTTCGTTAGCGCAATAACTCCAGACGTTTTGAGTGAATCTTTATGAAACTTATAGGAATTGTCAGTAATGTTAGCAGACATGAATGGTTAAATTTTGGTACAGATCGGTTGATTTGTTTCTATGTTTGAGTTGTGTTCGTAATAATGTTTGTTACGCAATAATTCAAAACATTTTGATTGGATCTTTATGAAATTTGCAGGAGTTTCTAGCAATATTAAAAAATGTAAATGATAAAATTTTGGTGCAGGTCGGTTGGCTCGTTTGTATGTTTGACTTATGTTTGCCATAATGTTTGTTAGCAGCATAACTCAAACAGTTATTAAAGGATCTCGAAAAAATTTCAGAAACTGTTAATACTATTAAAAGGCACCGATGATTAGACTTTGGAGTTGATACAAAAGAAATCATGGTTTCAGAGCCAATTTGAATTTTTCGTTACCGTTGCCTTACTTGGCGGAGGTATGCGCTCTCAGAGTGCTCTAGTTGAACCTCAATCAGTGAGATTATAGTACACCTCAACGCTGTAACGGTGGATGTCCTTTAAATATAGATTTTTTTATTTGACTTAACAGCAATAGCTCGGAGAGAGCAGGAGCGTGACTTCTATTATTTTCTATTTCCTAGAGATGTACGACATAAGTTGAGCTTTATTAATTGGAGAGCTAATACGAGAAGAACAGTAAAGCTTTATTTATACCTATGGGCGTTACTACGCTAGTCAAATTAGCCCTTCAATTTATGGTACTTGTACATATGTTATTGAAGTTTGACGAGCACTGTGAAGCTGTAGTTATATACTTACATATTAATAGTGTATCGGTATGTATTCACATATTTGTTTATTAAAATATCATATCTTCATGTAACGGTTATACAATTCGGCTCCAATGTAATAACATTATGAATTGAATGTTACCTCAGAACATTACTGCAACGACAGCCAACTCTTGTGCAACTGCCGACTTTCAAAAGATGCTCGTCTACTGCTTCTTAATGCGGTTTGGAGGACGTCATCAATATTTACTGCACCATCGTTTTCGTTGCACTAAAATACCAAACTTCCAGAACTGCCCTTAGGGTAAGGCCCCTAGTCTCTGTAGCCCGTCTTCTGGTCTCCCTGATTATATTTACATTTGCGTATCTTGTTAGCGAACAATCCACAAACTACAACAGTCCTTCAAAGTCAAACTTTGCTATTGATCTCAGGCTTTGGCAAGACACTCCCGGGGCTCTTGCTTTCATTTCTCAATCCATTACAGCGATGACGAGAGACAGCGCCTGTGTTGTTCATATCTTGTTTCAAGGGCGCCTTACCAATCTGCTGCGAGTGTTTGGCTGCACATGCTCTGTGTTAGCAGTAATGGTTGTCAGGGCCGATACAGTGTCTGAATATCATATGTCAAATGGAGCACATATTCTATCATAGGAACTGCAGGGACGGTAATGGTTGTCAGGGCCTATAGAGTGTCTGCGTATCGAAAGCCGTGTGAAGTAAATATTGGATCTGCAATCCCTAAAACACACGTAGAAAAGTGATTGTGTCATCAGGAACGAATGTACGCCATTCATATTCTACATATCTACCTTTAAAGGCTTACGAACGTTTAAAACTTTTGTTCTTCGTAGTCACTAAAATTTTCGAAAACATATCATGCGATAAACCTTGAAAAGAGAACTGTTGTATCCAGCTTGCAGACCAAAATATATTTGCATAAATACTAAATACGCACATTTACGTCTTATTAAATGTACTATTTTCAACAATTTCAATCATAAACTTTCCAGCCCTTCATAACTTGCATTTATCCAACTTTCTGCTATGTTTATGAAAATCCGGATGTTGCAACCAGTATTACCGATCATACTACAGGGCCAGAAACGGCCCAGTATCAGTCAAACCTCAGCACTATCCATCAAAAGATCCTCAAGAGCACCATCATTATTCAGCAAGAGAAGATCAGCCACTCCAAGTGCGTCAGATGGCATCAGGCCACCTCAGGGCTGCCGGGCCTTCTTTGAACCTTGCGCCTTGCATTAGTGTTCCGACCTGTGGATACAACTTTGGCCTGGCGCATATATGGTGTCCAATCTAGTACGGCAGGGCGAATGAATGTGTAACTACACATGTGCGATGATGTACTACTAAGTGTACTAGTGGTGCTTTAGTGAAGTAGTGAGGTCGGATGTGTAATCAGGAATGGGTAACCGGGTCCTGACTCATGAGTGTAATACAACTTGCAGTGTATGACGCAGTGAAGGAGAACAAACGGATTTCTAAGTTCGGAAGTGTGGCTTCCTAATACAATTTACTGCGTTCCTGCTAGTATAATTATTGTAGTGCTATATATACTCTAAGATATGTTTTTTCTTATAGCACACTGTTTCTACAGATTTTTTTCATCGCTAGAGCGTTAGACGAAACCTGCAAGAGTTCCTATTTGCAGTTGTGCTTCTACTTTCAAATGTGTCTGGGTTAATTTTGTTTCCGTGCTGCGCGTATATTAGGGTTCATATCAGCATTGTATATCAGTAAATATGCACACCCGTTGCGCATGTCCAGCTTGAAGTACCTACCAACGCTGAAAGTTTGCGACTGGTGAAGCCTCATCAGTATTACATGTACCTAAATCTAATAAATTCTTTTGCTATAGATGAACGCAGATTTAAAAGGCGCATTACGAAACATCTAGTTTCAGTAACGACATTTCTAACTCTCACCTTTTGCACTGACAGAAACATTTTGCCTTTCCTCTATTTTCCATGAGGCTTACACGTTGGCAACGAAAACATTGCTTAAATCGATGGTGTTGTCATTTCACTGGGTGAACTAAGCTAGAGCACTTCCCTGTTTTGTGCCAACGCTGGTGTTGTTGTTGGACTATTGAGCGCATGTCATCATTTCATTTGGTATTTTGCGAGGCATTGGTGGCGCACGTTCTCATTTGTTATTGCGACAGAGGCCACTTGTTTCCTTCGTAAGTTGCCCGCTCACATGGGGATCGATGTTGATCAGTATGTACTCGTGGGTGCAATAATGGGAACTCTTGCGAAAGATGATAGCAAATAATCCCATTTTTCACGTTCACGTCAGTGAATATACAGTACGTTTTAATCGTGCAATGCGTAACACTCTTAATTGTGATTTCATTTGTCAGTTTTGAAGTGGGTATTCTATGAGGATACACTTAATTGAATACATGGAGTAATATTCGTCGATTTTTTTTAGTCGACCTTCTAGAAAACAACGCGCACGATATGTTTACTCAGTATAAATTTGATGCATTCATAAGATTACCATATTACTGTCCTTTATAATTATTATTTCATACCTTTCATACTGGGAATTATAGTTTTTTCTTAATTCATAGAAATTTATTGCTCGCGTGCAAATTGGACTGGATTACTGTAGATAAGCACCTTTTGATTCGTGAAATAATGTCTCATATAAATGCACCACATTATCATGACTTAATGATTAAACTCTGAATGTTTAAGAATGTTCTACGTCAATTTCGCTTGTGAGTGAAATTTTCCCAAAACAGATAATCTAAATAATTGTTTCAAATTTGTTCCCACCGGCAATCTTGGCGACATTGAAGAGTAATCCTTTTATGCTGGAAGACATTATGGCAGAGCGGGCGGGCGAATAATACATCTAATATCAATGGACACAATGACCGTCATTCTTCCGAGCTGTCTCCAGCTGTGCGGCTGCGTTCCTTTACTTTCAAGTTCTCATTGCCCGAAGTAACAAGTTTTTCGAGTCCCGCTTTTCGCTGACGGTATCAATTTTGAATCAATGCACAAAAGAATCCCGAAAGAAATTCGATCCCATCACAGCTCCTCTTGAAGTTCTATTCAAGAAAAACTGCCTCCATACTGAATCCTATCGAGACGTTTTTGTCTGCAAAAGATCCGGCGAGCGGGGCACTTGGGCGCACAAGTGTGGTGTTTGTCATCGTTTCTAGACTCGACAAAGGAGATAAGTTCCAATCTGAATACGTGATTTATTGTTCCTGTTTACGACTCCACAATACACATTGCGCAAACTTCATCGCCCGTCAATAATCTTGGACGATATCCTTAAGCACGCCCTTGTATCGTACTTTATCGCAAAGCAATCAACTTTTCAGTAATCATACTTTTCGGAATGTGTCTTTATTGATATGAAATTCGTTTTCGGTGAAGCGATTGCAATCTGTATTCCAATCTTTTACGTAATTTATTGAACTGACATGAGATAGAAGTTCCAGTCGGAATATGAGATTTATTGGTGCTGTTTGCGGCAGAACCATTGCACATGGCCTAACTTTTGTTTCTCATCAACACATTTCGAGGATGTCCTCGAAATCCTTTTGGACCCAATTTTTGCAGTTTTCATAGTGTTACGACTGGCAGATATTGCAATAATCTTTCTCATATAGAGCGCTTTCAATGTTTTCTGATATATTTAGAGTTGAAAAGCTGAAAAATTTTGTTTGAATATTCAATATATTATACAAGGTTGGTGCGCAAGTAAAAAGAAAAAAAATTAGTTGGCTCACCGCGGTGGAATGGGCTACATTGAAGAGTTCTGTAAGCTATTTAATGGTAATGGTAGGGTACAAAAGATTTCAGTAATGCGGAATCATGTTTTTATATTTACCTCCGCCATGGAGGTTAGGCTTATGTTTTCGTCAGGTTTGTCTGTCATCAAGATAACTTAAAAAGTTATTGACGGATTTTGACAAAATTTATAGGGTTAGAACAGATGATTATTTTTGATGAAGATCCATTCATCCATTTGTTTGTCTGCCTTATTTTTCTTAGTGCCATAACTCAAAAAGTTATGGACGGATTTTTATGAAATTTACATGAGTTGTTGGGTATATTACAAAAGGTAGATAAATGATTAATTTTTATGATGATCTGTTCGTTCGTCTGTTTGTCACTGCTTTTAATTTTATGTTTGTTAACACATTAACTCAAAAAGTTATGAATAGATCTTTGTGAAATTTATAGGAGTTGCTAGTAATGTTAAAAGACAAAAATGATTAAATTTTGGTGATGATCGGTTGGCCGGTTTGTGAGTGTGACTAATGTTTGTCAGAGTGTTTACATAAATTAAAAAGTTATGAACGGATTTTCAAGAAAATTGCTGAAACTATCAATAGTGTTAAAAGGCACAAATGATTAGGTTTTGGTGTTGATACAAAGAAAATCATGGTTTCAGAACCAATTAAAATTTTGCGTGACCGTTGCCCTGTTTGGCGGGGGTATGCGCTTTTAGAGTGCTCTAGTTTTTACTTTTCTCCAAAGTTAAGTCACTTACCACTTCGGACGCGAGAAAACCACCTCCTGCTACTTCTTCCATTCACTACACCAACCTTATAAGTGTTCTCAATAGATTTTGCTGCCGCTCTGGCATCAGCACCTTCATGAACTTCGTCAAGTAAACCTTCTCTTACATAACCCTGTGGTGAGACAAATGTGGGGGTAAAGTTTTTGAAAATTATGGGCAAACGTTAGATAACCTCAAAGGAAATGCTGCAAAGTAAACACAGAGTTACATTGTATCTACAAAAAGGGTTAAAACATTCATAAAATTCGGTCTGAAAATTGTTCTGCAAACTGGACATAACTTTTTCACCAACCTGATACATATTTAGGACTACTCAGTGAGCAAACTATATCAATTGCCACCATTTTGTGAACGCTAGCGGTTTATAATTCTCTTCTATTTTGTAATGGAGCTATTAATCTTGTTCCTCTTTATCCTATTGATGGGCAGTACTTTAGTACCTGGCATGCCAAGTCTACACGCTATCTTACAGGTCTTTATTTTTGTTCTGCCTGCAGACGCAGAGTCAGCGAGAATCAAATGTATCTCCGGAAAGGTAAGAATACCATTTAGTCTCAATTATTATGCTTATTCTGACCATGCTATTGGTCGCTTGATATGAAACAAAAACATTTCTTTCCATTGTTGTATTGCTTAGCTAATACCTGTACAATATCTATCGTTATGTCGTGTTCAATGAATACAGCTTTGATAGCTTTATTACACACAAAATGGTAAACATAAAAAATTATATGGGTCCGTGATTCCACTCATTCCACTGATTCGCCACTTTGCGGGCTAAAGCGTTTGCTTAGCCAAAGCCAAAAGTTTGTTGTAAATTCAATCAAAACTATTCATTTGAAATACTGTGTTTTTATTGCGATCTAAAAGCTGTGATTTCACTTTAACGTACGAGTATATTGTCCTACATGGTATGCGAACGAACGCATGGTATTCGCTTTCCATTTAGCTTGCTTCATGTCATGAAGACTTTTATTTATGTCGGTCCTCAGACTAGTTAGTATTGGCTTCCCACTAATCTCGTTGCAGAAATTGCTGCCGGCCAGCGCCATCTCGAAACTCTAACGCTCCTTTCGATAAATTTTGCCTTGATTTGGGGTAAGTTCTCGAGTACAATTCGATAGTTCCGAAAGTACGTCTCCTGAATATTGAACACTTGAGGTAGACGACTGGAACTCATAAAGTACGGTGAGGGCTTTACTCATCTCCGCTCTATAGGACTTATAGAGTACTGATCGTTCCGTCCTCAACGCTGCTCACCAACTAAATTGCGCATCTCTGTAATGTATGATTTAATCATGCGGCTCTCTATGCCAGGTGCTGTCGATGTCTATATATATGTTTCATGTTGAGTGCCAAATCTTTTTTGCTAATAATATGCTTGGATTGGATAAAGAGATACGAAATCTAGATATTACAGTCATTATATGCTTACCGCAAACGTCTATGTACGTTAAATAATTAATTGCATCACATGTTTCATTGATCGACGGGGCGAATATAGATATCATAGATAATAGGTATCCTCTTCTCTCGTTTGGCAGATCGCTGATACCTGTAGGTTCTGTAAGCCACACAGCGCTCGTGTTTCTATGTACAGTTGCACATCCCGACCAGGCCGTTTAGTCTTTTTTCGCAAAATCTCAGGCATCCCGCGATCACTAAATCTCTGCCCTTCCTTCGATAGAAAGCCAGAGTCATTTTATCCCCTGGCCGAAGACTTTTGGCCGCACTACCAAGCTTTTCTCGGTAGTAAGAGACCGCATTCTTGGCAGAGAAAGCTTTGGAGAGACGCTTATGTCGGTGCTCGCTCTTGCCTTCCTTCCGTTCGTAGACATCCTGTTTGCTGAGCTTCTCTGAAACACTGTGATGGTATCTCGGCAACTGTTTCTGGATATTTTAATATGACGTAGACCTGCACTCGCCATCTTGCATGGTGTTGGACTGCGTAATAAATGTAAGTTAGTTTCATTTACTTCATCACATCATGTGTATTTTTACACCTCTTCTAATGCGCGATACATGTGCTGCTTTTGTGACCTGCTGGACTGCTTTACCGTATATGAAACTGTGCAATGATATCGTGGCTATTGCGATTGGATCCTTTAATACCAAAAGAATAGATGCACTACTTTTCCCGCCGCTGTATTGCTTATTAACAGTTCATATTTCATCTGGTGCGCTTTGCGTTGTCGTACGCATTGCTTCTGTATCTCTCAATGCAAAGTGTGTTTCACTTCCCTTTCATTTTCTTGTCGGATTGCAGGTGGAATATATGTGCATTATCTAAAGCAGCACACTAGTAGGGTCATACGTATTGCTGTTATAGGTGCATATTCTTCTCAAACGCAGATCGTGCTCTTTTCCTTTTGACAAACTACTTACCTCAATGGGCTGGCTTTGTCTAAAGCTTCTCAAAGAAGTTCTTCACGCTAGTTCAAAAAATTTGGGGCCAGCACGTAGTCCTTAGAAAGCAAAGTAGAAAAGCGTACCGTCTCTTCTTTCGTGCATTAATGCTCCCTGATTATTAGCATGAATATGAATGACGCATTATTTATTATCGAACGTATCCTATCATTATTCTCCAATATTCCTAATGTTCTTTTCTGATATGTTCTCAATACTGTGTAAAAGCACACTTTTTTTTATAAAAGAAACTATTTTATGGGTTAGGTTGTCAAACGACGTGTTGATGTCAATCGATTGCGTTTTGAAACTCGCAATTAACATTCGCATTTATTTGCTAGATTAAGTCAATATGTTTTCAGAATATTAGTCACCGCCATTTCTCGTATGCAGCTTAATTTGCTCGTAAATTAAACATTGAGAACGAGTTCAAGGTTTTGGTCAGACCAGATGCTGAATTCGCTCTTTCCTAAGGATAATTTAAGAAATGCATTTGTCGTTGAGCGATGTTGTTGCTGCACATCGATGTAGGTTAAATGTACATTTATACAAAACGCAAGATTGCCACAACTAAAAAAACGAATCAATCTGTTGGTGTCTAAAATCGACAATTTTTGTTCTTGCCTGAACGATGACTTTGTATTAGGTGATAATATAAATTATGTACATTATATTTTCGTTATTTTGCACTATCCTGTTTCTCAACATCTAGTTCCTTTTTGCTGTATGAGCTGAAAGATGCTCAGCAGAACTCCTACAACAGCCATATAGTGATTTCCCAAACAGAGGACTNATTATAAAATTATGTACATTATATTTTCGTTATTTTGCACTATCCTGTTTCTCAACATCTAGTTCCTTTTTGCTGTATGAGCTGAAAGATGCTCAGCAGAACTCCTACAACAGCCATATAGTGATTTCCCAAACAGAGGACTCCTAAACGGGAGACCCCAAAACTGAGAAAACCCATAAACATAGACCGTGTTCAGTGTCATCTGTTGTGGGTTCGGGCAACTTCAGAGGGACCAGCCGAAAAGGTGCAATATATATTAATTGGTCATATATTCAATTCTGCAACTTCAGACAATTTCTTTGCTGCTTGTAAAGAAAAAAATATTTTACAAATGCAGAGGCAACAAACATGTTATGCATAGAACCGATCATCTCGGAAATGGGAGTTCTCCCGAGACTGAAATAGACGCCTATAGCTGTAGTTGTGTTTCTTTTAAAATTTCGACTGGAACACAAAAAGCCCGTGCATGAATAAATCAGACATTTTGTAAAGGAACTTGAAAAACCAAGAATTTTAGTTGAGAGACATATACTTGTAAATAAAATAATAATTTGGTTCATGGTAAATAAATCAGCCGTTTTACCATATAGAGTCGCTATATACATATATAGACTCATAATTTTGTTGATTAGCACCAAAATACAGAACATCAGAAGCTTAGAAACCTAAAACTCGAACACGTGCGCTTCAATTATTTCTGTCTTTGACTTTCTTTGTTGACATATTAGTTTGACTTAATCTTGTCTCCATCGATAAATTAACGCTATTGTTCAGTGTGCAAGTTTAATGAATTCACAATTGATATGCATATTTTTAGTAATCAAAGTCGTTGTTCTCGAGACCCCATGACGCATGTACACCTGCGACTATGTGATCTATTTATATTGCGTGGCCAATGGACAAAGCCCTGCTATATTCTATATATTTTTATATATTTGACAAGCTAACTATAATATCGTAACATCGATTTAACTGCTAATTGACGCAAGCCTTAAAATGGTGCTAATTAAGTAATTTTTTGGAACAATTGCTTTACGGTATCATTTGTATCCTCTCGGAATAGCCTTTGTAATTCAGTTTTCATCTCTGGTTTATTTCAGCGAAACTTTTGAATTACCTGACGATCCCTGAATTCACGACTGCGACTGACTCTGATGATCTCTCGGAACAAAATGATGTATGTATCAATCCATACATTTGCACTCCGCAATTTCTGTTGTAGCGATCTCATGTAACTGCCATCCATCCCTGAGGTATGTTTATCAGCATCCCACGTATAATTGCGCTGATAAATATACTTTAGTAAAACCGCGTATTTCTATCGATTAACACAAATTTACGCAGCGTGAAGATCACCATTGACGAGTTATTCTTCTGTGACAAATTTTATGTATAGCGCTTGGACCTAATTCATAGCTCCCTTGAATTAGTATGAGGGTAGAAACAATCTGTATCAGGATAAGACCCATGGCAGCATATTGGCTGGCGGATTATGTCGACCCACGTTCCCTTGCGTCGCCCTACACCAATATAACTTTCCAAATAACTATTTCTTGCATTACAGAGTCTCAGGTAACTGTGCAACAAGAAGTAATAAGCGACGAGTATTGATTTACCTTTTCCAACAGATATCTGTTTTGTTATACTGGTGGTACACAGCCTTCGGCCTAGAACGTCTGAGTATATTACTGACAATGACTCGCAAATGTTTTTATGGTACTGGCGCCGACCCCTGAGAAATGTGATTCTCTTCTTTGTACGTGTTTCTGACACAGATCCGTTGGAAATGAGAGTTGTATATTACTGACACTGTCCTATGGGTTGTAGGACGTTTTAGCATTGCTACCACTGATCCTGTCAACAAGGGATTTTTTCGTGCATTGCATGCAAAACTTCGCAGTAATAATTACTGGCATTTTCTATTTATTGCTAATAGAAGGCGTAGTATAAACTGAATGCCTGTAAGCCATAATTCCCAAGCTATCGTCTCCAATATTGGCCACAAGTTCAGGTAGCTATTTGTGAGGAGGCATTAAACCACAGCGGGAGTTACTGCGGGTGTCGATCNGCTAATAGAAGGCGTAGTATAAACTGAATGCCTGTAAGCCATAATTCCCAAGCTATCGTCTCCAATATTGGCCACAAGTTCAGGTAGCTATTTGTGAGGAGGCATTAAACCACAGCGGGAGTTACTGCGGGTGTCGATCTTTTAATTAGTTGGCCAGCTGCTGCTCGCCTGGCTGCACTTGTGCAGTGCTGCACACACACACCTACACACACACACAGAGTAAAAAAGGAACGGAGCTGCTGAATGGCATTACGACTAATGATAATGAATAAAAAATGGTGCGTTAAGGTAGATGCAACAAATTTCATGGGCTCGTTTATAGATTTAAGGAAGACAGTGAAACTTCAAAAATATTTTGGAAACAAACCCATATTTTCCCTGGCTTTCTTTAATACATTTAGTCGTCATTTAGTCCTCATGCCAGTTGTCTGGCCTTTGTTTGTATGCTATCCCCCAACCGTCAAATTTACACACCAATTTTTCTTTTCAAAAAGAACAACCTTCTGTCTGGCAGGGGGACATCACATTTCCTTCACTTGGAAAAAGGTCTAATATAATCTTGCAGTTATTCATTACCTTCAGATTAACAATGATCGCTTTAATTTTTTTTCTCTGCACTGTTATCTCATTTTAATATATATATTTTAAAACCGTCTACTTGTGCCTCTTACGCATTTTCCAATCGAGATATCTCTCGCAGATTATAGCGTTTCTGACCAATAAAACTCAAAGTATAACTGTCAAAAACCAAAGTATCCTCACAATGATCGATAATTATCAGTAGAGTTCACGAGCCACTGCGCTTGGCCCAAATATTCATTCTCATCATCAATAACATATTGAACAAATTCAAATTTGCACTTCATTTCTCGTTTCAGAACTACGCAGGAATATTAGCCGTTGTACAACTGTTGAAAAACGTACGCACTATTCAGCTAGATTTAGCCAATATTTTTATTTTTAATAATCATTAGACAATTACATTCCCATCAACGAAACAAGATATGAACTGCTGCAATCCAAGTAAACCACCTTTCTCCCTGATTGAAAAGGTTCATGTTCATGACGAGCGAAGAGAGCCGAATCGAAAGAAAGAGTATTATGAGAGACCTCGGAGTGAGAGTACAAGATAATGCTACTTAGAAAGATTGTTACCATATCTGTGTCCGTTTGCAAGAAATAGAGTGATTGGGTGTTTGGAACTTAACTGAAACTACTGGTACTGTTGAGATAAAATAGTATTCACCTCTTTAGAGGCCAAACAATCGAAAAGACCTAGAATGCCTTGAACCCTCCATAGACCATTTACTGACAAAATTTGGGGTCTACTTGAATTAAACCAACCCCAAAGGTTTGCCCGTCTCTACATGTACCCAGTGCAATTGAAATTTGAGTGTTTTGTAATTAAATGGTTTTTAAAAAATTCTGAGACTTCACTGTCTATGTAAATGAACGAATAGCTGCCAGATACTCTGAGCATACTGAGCTGACCTGTGAAATGCGAGTTTAGATCACAGTTGGCAGCGATGTAACTGCAATAACCAATATACCGAAAGAATAATCACGTTCGATATGTTGCAGACATTTTCGTTATAAAGTTCAAAACTCACTGATCTCATTCGTACGAGAAATATCTGATGACCAGCTGTAAGAGGCGACGACCACGGTGGAGATTTGTCGCCGCTGGCTCACCCACTGGTCAACGAGTGCAGCAACGATATGTCCTCTCACGACAAGGTGACGTGCCTAGCGCCACCTGAACGCCGTCCGATGAACACCGCGTCATCAGGATATTGGTATATACATAAATATCACCATGTTGTAGTGGCGGGGAGAACGTCGCCACACAGTTCCTAAATAGCTACGTGACAATTTAGTTTTTTTTTCCTGGCAGACCAGGGCAGCAGCGGTTTTGAAAGGAGATTTAATTACAAAATAGGGAACAACCTTATAATTTATTGAGAAGCACAGTAATAAAGTTTAAAGGGTGCAGAAACAGCTGATCAACACGACACGCCCAGATGCAGAAACACCTGCCGTCATAAGAGACACATCCAGGTCGCGATACAACTTGGCGCCGTAGTAAACGCGCATAACGCCTGAGTAACGAGGGTAGTTATATATGTATATACAAATAAGCAAGTAGGTGCTTCCGCGGAGCTAAGGGCTAA
>LQNS02278171.1:19839314-19864441 GCA_001587735.2 Parhyale hawaiensis | reverse complement strand
GCCACCAGCAACTTCTATTATCTTAATCCATCAACTCTCAACGAGCAAGAAGCGTGAATGGGCTCTTTGAATAACGCTATTCAATCGGAAAGTTTTTCTTAGCCGCTCAGTAATAGAGATTCAATAAACGTCTGTGATAATGACCCAACAGAAGGAATTGCTACACCTTTTCAGCCAACGGAATCCATCATAGTGGCCGGTAGAAAATTACTGCATCGAGGTCTACGTCTCCGACAGAGAATGTTGCCAAATACGGGAACCAAAACCCACACCGGCGAGCTGCGGTTAAAGAAAAAAAAGCAAGAGGTCTAGGGCCACGCAGCTACAATGTGTAACTTGTTGCTGGCGAGCATGTTATGTATAAAAATTGAGAAGATTTATTTGCTATTAATGTTTAACTCATCGGAGCTACAAAGCTAGCAGCTTCATTGGTAAATACGTGACAGTAGTTTAATACAGGTGCTGGACGTTTGACTCTACGTTGCGCCACGACCGTTAACAGAATTAAAAAAAAAATAGATGGAGAAGAGGAGGCCTAACCCCAGGAGTGCGTGCGTGCGTACAAATAAGTTTGCCCTATTCTTAGTATACTTTTGTAAGTATATTAATAGAAGCACAGATAATTATCGAGGAGAATAGTAATATATTAGCCTAGAGGTTTCACTGAGCTTTAAGCTCCCTAGAACATACACCTAATGACGTTTATGCGCTTCGCGCTGTTAGTGAAAAGTTCAGAATTTGGAGTAGCGTTTTTTCTTCAATTCGTTTTCAGTATATCTATGTATCGGATTTGCAAGTTTTTGAAATTTATTTTATCGCAATCTCATTAGCATCTGACCTGAAAAAAAATATTTAGGATTTTAATGTCAGCCTTTTTAGTGGACGAATCCTCTGCAATCCGTGACTTACCTACTAATTAAGCTCAGGTCTTTTATCTTTTCTAAGATGAAGACCTAGTTTGTGACTCAAACTATTTGAATTGATACAAGGAGTGTACTTGCTCTGTATCAAATTTCCCACTCCATAACTCAAACTCTGAGGAAATGCCATGGTGATAAGCTAAATATTATCTATTCCGGATATAAAACTATTATGAACTGACTGATTATCTCTGTGAGCAATCGCACTAATCTCTATTTTTTGGTTCTAAAACAATACTTCTCCATTTTTATAATATTTCTTATAAAAAATACACACTTTGCATGAAGTCAGAACATCTTGCTGCTTAATTTTTGCTAAGACTGGCAGGTTAAAAATATTCAGAGTATTCTTGCAAGTTGTCCTACTCATTTTGATAGCTTGTCATATCATGTTCGGCAACGAACTACTGTACGTTTTATGCTCGTGCAAGTATTCGCCTTTCGGCAGATAACAAGAACCTACTGTAAATTATTCTAAAGGCGCTGTCCGTCAGTCTGTGTGCCATAGCAAAACAATACTAGTACATGATGCATTCGTCTCGAGGAATAAATAGTTCTTCGCGTAGCACTATTAAATACTCATGGCTTAGGCGTGTCATGGCATTCCAAGAGCTCTTCACTGACTGTAAAAAAAATCCTGTTCTACAGTATATTCGCCCGCACTGTTTTAGCAGAGCAAACTATACCATCTTCTTAATCCAAAAACGTTCGTTTTTGTATAGACCAAAATATGCGTGAAAAAAAAAAACTGCAACTTTTGCGTTTGCAAATATTTGTGATTGGAAACAGCGATATACTTGTAGAAAAAAAAATACTAATTGTTTTGCGTCTGTAGAATGAATTCACGTCTGCCAAATAGGAGTACGTGTGTTTGAAAACGTAGTAAATTCAGGTTTTTAAATATGATCATTTGAATGAAGCGGACAACGGCTAATTGAAAGCACTAATTGTTCTGTTTTCGGAAATTTCAACAGATCAAATGAACGAAACGATTGGCATTCTTGAAAGCATAGCAGCTTCTCTTTCTGTACACATTTGACGTTCAAAAGTCGAAACAAGTTAATTTGATAGAATTGAAGGTTTTTAATCCCATTAACTCAACTAACATTTTCAAAAAACTCCATGGATGTATTGCAAAAAGAATCACTCCTTCCTTCACAAAAACCCTGCATTTCCAAAAACTAATCCTTTGCCGCTGCGACCTCCGTTTTTCATTCGAGCTACGTCGACTGCGCAGGCCATTCGTCAGCTCTTGTTGAGTATCATTTATCATTTCTGGGTTTAGTATGCGATGCTAGTAAACAGAATGATTGAGATGCTTGGCAGACAGTCTGGAGTGTATGCAGCACACTGTTGAGTGATGAAGCGATTGCATGTTGGCTCCAAAAGAAAACAAAATTGTTAGCGTTGCGTTACATGGCGTATCTGACACTTTATTTTACGAGCTAAAAATTTATTACGTTCAGTCATTATGCTTCATAGTAAGTCTTATAAAATTAACAAATTAGAAGCGGAAGAAATCTCGGCTATCAGAAGTATAATAATTCCCAAAACAACACCCCACTAGTCCAACATTTTCGAAAGCATACGGCATGATATTATGGGCACATGTCCAACCAACGCTAAGGGATTAAAATAAAAGAATATAGCGTAATTTATGTACTTACTGGTTGACTCAGTCCCTTCCATCTACCGCATGTGGCACAGACAATGATAATAATAATTCTATTGAAATCATAATACACATCACAGGATATTAAAATAAAAAATGATCAAGCTGCACCCAGTGCCACAGTACACAGCCTGCGATGCAATAATTGTTCTCAACTATGTCTGCCTGGCACACCTAAAAACATTTAGAGTAATATCTTCTTACATCCCCTAGAAAATTAATAACTCATATGGTGATAAAGAATTAAATGCATACTCAATTTTGCAAGAAATTCATTAAATTTTCGATTTTGTTATTGTTATGGAATTAATCCATAACTTTGCACATCCTAAAAGTTCATATTGCACACCCAAGCGATGCAAGCATTTCCAATTGGGGACCCCAGCCGTAATAGGATCAGTTGAAGATTGGCACATTGGTATGATTGACTTCAAAATAGCTACAGTGCCTACAAATGATATAAACATAACAAACAATAATGTAAAATTTAAAAGTACAAACCATATGAAACTAGAACACCTCGTGGCGTAAATTTGTCACCTGCGGTGGGGGCAAATTCAACGCCGTCATTTGTGATGGCCAGCTTACTAGCTCTAGAGTTTTGGCCTTTTAAACATTCATATGGTTAACCCACCTGCCTCCCTACAAAAAATATGAACATTGCTCAACTCCATCTCCCTATATTTTGGTGGCCAGCCAATCAAATATAGATATATACTTATATCTTCAACGAAAACATTATCACCTCTCTTCGCTTTGCTCGAAGATGATGAAAATCTTACAGATCCCAAGACGTTGGTGTACTCGCAGAAGATACATCGCTATTGGACGAAAGAAAAAGCGATGCATATTGAAACTGGACATGTAGTAGTAGTGGAGATGTTTGCAATTTTTACGTGAAATAACGATCGTTAGCTTTAGTGCAATCTTTGGTCCTCTTTGCAAGATGGCATAAGCTCTTCATGAGTATTGTCTGTTCTATATTTGCTCCAATTTTAAGATACATTCATTCCAAAGTCTCTTTACTGTTGTGCCAACCCAGCTGAATCTTGGGCAGGCTGTGAACTGTGGCCCTTGATGAATCAGTGTGTCTATACAACGTGCAATTTTTGCTGTCAACGTGACAGACTAGAGTCTAAAACTTAGGAAAGTTGTGTATTATTGAAGGTGTCAGTTATGGCTTTCTTCAAGATCGTATTCTATTTTGATATTCGTATGATAAACTCCTGAATATAAACTTTTTTCTGTATTACCTCCTAAGCTACTTCTATGATGTTTTCAATTACATTTTCTAAATAATTCATATACTTTTTTGCGGATTAAATTTCAAGCTGCAATATCCTTAGTAAGATTAAATGGCGGCAGTAGCCAGACCAACGGGCCCATTCCCGGAAAACAGTCGGGACTAGCGCTCCGGACCTCTATGAGCTACTGCTGTTATGTAAAATAAATTAAATAAATGAGAAGTTGAAATAAATGAGAAGTTAACTCATATGCCTCTACAGAGCTACAGAGCTAAATAACATTGTGTTGAAGCGCTATTCACCATCTGGTGAGCATGGCTCTGATAATTTGGATAGTTTCTTTGACCAAATTGGATATACTTCCAAAGTTATTTATTACTGTAACCTTGTGCCCATTTCTCACTCGAAGATGCATTGCAAAAAGGTCTGTCATAACACAAGTTACTAATATTCACTTTTGGAAAGTGGCTTGTAAAAATTTGCATTATATAAGCAAGTCGCACTGTTCCTACATGTTTTCTATTGTTTTCCTCTGAATAACCTTATCATGCAGCTATGAATGGATTAGCCTTCGGTCTTTGAGGAACAGCAAACATGCGTCGTTAATAACAAAAATATTAGTTTCTTTTCATTCTGTTCTTTGGTGTTTGAGCCATCTCTAGATAGTAATTATTTAACGTATTAATCAAGTGTTAGAAGTTTCATAAAGTATATTTCTGCTTTGTGCTCATCTGACGCATCTTCTGTGTAATTACAGCAGCGTGGGGAGCTTTCTTTAAAAAGTTAATGTATAGATTTTTTCTGAAGAATTACTTTGTCTTCTGTCTGACAGATAACATGCTTTTCCCTTTTCCTGGTATGGTGAAGGTGATTTTTTATGCACTGTTTATTATCCATTTTTGCCTTGCCTGCAGGTTTCATTCTTTGTTTATTGCATGCATATTGATTAGATATGACTTTTATGTAAACTCAGGGATCTCATTTGCAACTTTTGTGTTGCTCTTTAATGAGATTCAGCAACACACGCAGCTTGGGTTCGCAACTTGAAATTATACAATTTCCCCTTTATGCTCATCGTTTCCGCTCATTCTTGATGCGATTGCATTTTTCCAATAGAGCGCTGCAGAGATTCCTGCACACCAAGCATTTAATTACCGAGTCGGAACAGACGCAGGAAGAATGAGACTCATTTCCATTAGCGCCGCACTATCGCTTCAATGGGTCTTAATTTGAAGCTGTGAAGTTAAATGGAAACGGCAGGGCAATGATTCGGGCTAAGGTTTTGGGGGTGTTGCTGTGGAAGGTTTGGCCCAGCTCAGGCATGAGTGTTTTTAGTTTATTGCTCTTGAGGTTTTGTTCTTGACGGAAACTGTAGGTCAGTGATTCGTGATCAGGACTGGTGGCCGTTGCTGTGGAAGTTTTACCCAGCTGAGGCGTGTTGTAATTAGCAATTTTGGGTTACCGGTGCTATACCGGTGCTATGTGTCCCGATCATGACTCAAAGAGCGGTAACGACGATTGAGAGACGGGCCACTGCGAAATATTTTGCTCATCAGCAACGTCTATTTCAATTTCTGTGAACTAGAGGTTCATACATATGAATAACGCGTACTAAACACAGTAATATCCCAGAGTAAGTAAAGAGATTTACTTTCTTCGAACTTCGGACAACGCAATTACAATCAGTACCGAATTTCATTAGTGCTGAGCGTACACCGCTCGCCAACAGATGGTGTTCTCACAACCGTTTTTCGGGTGGCGGTAGCCCAACTGGGTCGCGATTACAACACACATTTGAAAAGGGATTCTACCTTAGTTTATGAATGTTGAGGGCGTTGCGTATATTGAAGGTATAAGGATGTAAATTTTGACACAAACGGTGGAGCAGTAGTTCGTTAGCGGGCTTGTTGTCTGTGCAAAACTGCTGCGATCGACAGCTGAGCTTCACTGTTATTTTTACTTTTCTTTCGTTAAGCTTTTTAAACGATTTTATAAATTTAACTAACGCCAATGAGCGAAGTAAAGTATCAAGAGCGTAACCAACGTTCATATGTAGAACTAGAGCACTCGATTTGAGAAGCATACCCCCACCAAACGAGGCAGCGGTAACGAAAAATTCAAATCGGCTCTGAAACCATTATTTTCTTTATTTCAATACCAAAATCTTATCACTTGTGTCTTTTGGTAGTGTTAACAATATCCATAACTTTCTTGAAGTTTCGTTCTTAACTTTTTGAATTAGGCTGCTAACAAACATTTTAACAAACATTTGTCAAACACACAAACGGACCAACCGATCATCACCAACATTTAATCAATCATGTCTTTTAACATTACTAACAGTTCCAGATAATTTTACAAAGATTCATCCGTAGTTTTTGAGTTATTGCGTTAACAAACATTAGTCAAACACACAAACAGACCTACTGATCATCACCCAAATTTTATCAATTATGTCTTTTAACATTACTAACAACTCCTGAACATTTCAAAAAGATCCATCCGTGATTTTTTAGTTTTTTCGCTAAAAAACATAAGATTAAACACAGTGACAAACAAACGTACGAACAAACCGATTGTCACAAAAATTTTATAATTTACTCTCTGTAATAAACCCAACAGCTTATGTAAATTTCATGAAAATCAATCGATGACTTTTTAAGTTAGGGCACTAACAAAAAATAGGCAGACAACCAAACAAACGGATGGTCAGATCTTCACCAAAAGTTAATCATCTGCTCTTCCTTCCTAACATACCTAACAATCCCTGTAAACTTTGTCAAAATCGGTTCTTAACTTCTGAGTTATTTTGATGACAGAGATAGACAGATAGAATAACAGACAAACAAAGCCGACAAAACATAACCTCTTTGGCGTAGGTAATGACAATTCCCCAACCATAAGAGACTTTTTTTATTTCTAATTAAAGCCAAATGTAGGTATTCTAACTTGCACAACTACAGCGCCGTTGAAACTACTTAGTCTCAGCGAAATGGTTGGTAATTCATATCACTATATTTCTCGAATGTATATCTAGATTTGTACAATTTTTATCGCTACTCGCTTCTCTAAAGAAACCGGTTGTTTTACGTGTGTCCTGACTCTGTTATTTCTCCAGTTCATTCGTTTCTGCAAGGTGCAAATTTCTCTGCGTTTTTCTTGAGCTCAGGAAAGCTTTCCAGTTTTCAAAGACCAACTTCATGAGGAAGCGTTGCAACCAAGTTCAGCATCTTCAACTCATGCATATGCGATGGTCTCCCTGCAGAGCCCAGCCACGTCGCCATCCGAAAGCAAACAATCTGCAAATAATTCAAAGTGTCTTGTCGCTATTCAGGAACTCCAGGCTCTGGGTTGGAGCTCTAATGGTGACTGATGGTTGCATATTATTTGATTCCGTGCAGCTGCTGTGTGACTCCAGTGTAACAGGTTTCTCTCTAAGTGTATCTTCATTTTTGTAGTGAGGGCAACTGCTCTTTGCAGAATATCACGGTTTAGTCCATAAACCTGTTGTGGCTCGGGTCAAAAACTTTCACTTACTGTCACCCAAAGAAAAAAATCGATTACGTCACTTGTGATCACTTCCGGCAGCCTCCACCAATGGCAGGAGTTGACCCAGGTTGCGCAGCCAATGACTGACTAGCTGAAATTCCAAAGTGACCATAGGGGACGTCATCAGTGAGTTGGTCGGTCCACTGATTATTCTGTGCTCAAAGTTGTTATTTGCAGTTGACTGAAAATGGTCAGTTACGCTGTCACGATACATATTATATACATGGCACCATGGGCAGCAGCACCTGCTGCGTTCCCGCACAGTTATAGTTACACATTTCCCGCCTATACCCTATGCAATTGTAGATACTAATCTAAATGCTTACAGTGATGAAACGCATCGTTGTCAGTTTCAGGTCATGTATCGCATTCACCATTAATTGCCCATTTCCTTCTATTTACATTGTTCGTATAATAGTTATATATAAGAGTATATCGAAACCAAACGCTCCGTTCTAATACATCCACATCGTGCTGGAACTCCACGTGTCTATAGTTTAAGCATAGCTGGCACACTTCCGTAATTGATTTTTCCAGAGGTTGTGGAGTTAAAGATTCGCCGTCCACAATGCGTTGAGTCAGACCCCTATTTATTGAGGCTTACAATTATTGCAGACCCTGTATAAATTCGCCCTTTACCAGCACCGTAGTCCGCAAATTATTACATGCAGCGATAAGTCCAGCTCATCTAACCAAATGCAGAATCTTACTGCGAGATTACTACCTACAAATGCGTACTAAATATATTGATGTTATATGTATTGTCACTTCTTCTTTTAGAACTATTTACACACTTTTTTCACAAGAATTATTTAATGTTTTTTGTTGTGCTGATGCTCATTAAGGTGACTTGCTAACTGACCCTGCCCCTGACGAAATATCTATGGGCGTTACTCCCCTATCCGAGTGCCTTGCAGCAGATATTCTTTCATTAAACTGCAGTTCCTGCTACTGAAGTTAGTTTGTCTACTTACAGTAGGTAGGTGCTACGTACTTCCCTCCTGCTCCGTGAGATTGGCCATCGATGTTTGATTAAGTGACCCATCCTCGAGTGCTTCCTTTTCCTATCCTCTGCACTTTGCCTATTTCGTTTCTTGGGATTGCTTTATGCATAATTTCTCGGTCAGTAGTAGCGCACTAGGTCGACTTAGACTTCCCCACATAAATGTCCCGATAAAATATTTCCTCTTAAGTTATGTGGAAAAACCGAGTTCCCAAGATTAGGTTCACGCATTAAGTAGGCACAATAACTTACCAATGACCATAATTACAACAACAATAATGCAGCCGGAGTGACAGAATGGCTTCGGTGTCCAAAGATCGCTTCTTAGCCAGAAAGGTGAAGGATTCAGATGTTCAGGATTGCAGCTTCATCTTTTCTAACATTCGTAGTCTACTGCGAGGGCATTAGCCCAGCTAAGAGTGGGATGGGCAAGGAGTTACAGTTTTTATATCAATCTTTCGTCTTTCATGCCATTGCTATAACAACCTAAGATCGATAGAAGCCATTTATAAAGTGATGGCAATAATGATAGCACATTTGGAAATTTTGTAATAAGTTTAAAAATACTGCATCAATATAGTTGAAATTTTAACTGAATAATGTAACTTTAACTAGTTACCGACTCCTTATAAGCATTATTGTATGCCCTCAGGGGCATTTTGGGGCGGGCCCTATCCCTGCCACAATATGTTTGGGTATCACGCATCCAAGGGTCCCAAGTGCCTTCTCCGCAAGGGATGTAGCACTTGGCCGCAGCTCCTGCTGACGAGGTTAGTATTGTAAAGTTAGGTTGGTTCTCTACTTTCCTCTTTCTGTCCCGTGAAGTGGGCTGTCGATCGAGATAGCAGACCTGGTACGCGGGCCATCTCTAGTCTCTCTCGTGTGGAAGAACAAAGAAGGGGCCAACCACTTGAGTGTCTCCTACTATACTTTGCGGCTCATTTCCCTGCCTGTAGTAGCGCACGTGGCCACCACGACTACCCAATAGGCGGTATTTGAATACTGCACAAGTAGTTTCTCTGTTGAAACGCCTGAATTGCGGCTACGGAAGTTAAACAAAATATATAATAATAATCATTGTTGTATTCGTAGTCTTTTCAAAATTTTACCACGAAAATAATAGTTTATGGGTGAAAATCGGGTGGAAATATAGATAGCACATATGGGAAGAATAGTGTTTTAGAAAACAATGAAAGCAAAAAAACATAATTCTTAATATTTACAAACGTTGCCTTTTGATTGCAAAGCCTGTACTCATCGGTTATTCATAGAATTAATTAAATTAGCGAGCATTACTTCAGGGATTGCCTCCCAGCATTCATTTATGGTCTGCCACAAGCTTTCTTTATCCTGAAATTGTCTCCCATTGGCGTAAACATGCCGTGAGAGTATCTTCCAAAGATTCTCAATTGGGTTTAGATCGGGTGAATTAGCAGGCCAAGCTAAAGTGGCGATATTATGGGCATTAAGCCAATATGTGGTCAACCTCGCTGTGTGAATGGCGACATTATCTTGCTGGAACACCGCTTCTTGCTAATGTTTGTCAGTTTGAAATGGGAGAAGACTAGTGTCTAAGACATCTGTGTACTTCTGAGCATTCTGTCTGCCTGTCATTATCACCAAATTCACCTTGCCCTTGATGGAGAACGCTCCCCAGATCATAAGGGATCCGCCACCAAAAGGTCGTTTGCTTAAAAACTTTGTCCTCCTTTCTAAGCTCATGCCAGTAGTATATTGAGAACCGTCAGGTCCGTCTAGGTTAAACTTTTTTTTATCGGAAAAAATAACATTAGATCAATTTTCATAGTTCCATTGCACGTTTCCTCGAACCCATTCTTCGCGTTTTGCCTTGTGTGCTTTCGTGAGTGCTGGTGCAGTTTTTCTCTTCTTATAACCCGCTATGTACTGTACGTCTCTGGACCATAGCGGATGTTCGTCTGTCCAACGCACCAGTGCACGTGGATTTCCTGCATTAGGCGTGGAATCCATTCGGCTTTACTTCTATCAACAATTAATTTGCTGCCACATCCAGCACCAGATATTATATAGCAATTATTCATTCATCTATAACAAATAACTATTTTTCATGTGTATTAATTACGCGAGATGTGAGCAAATGCCTTTCAAGTTGCTCCCTAAGGCCACTAGAAGCTTATACTCTTTATGCTCGTCTAAACTAGCGTTGTTTTTTGTATTTGGAGTTTCCATTCCGCAGACTGTAGAGCTCACTGGCATCGGAAGTCCATTAACGTCAGCGATAAGAGACTTGCAGTACATTATGCTTTGTGACCAGCGCAGTGAAGAAACAACACGAGTTTTATTTTTTACAATAAGATCCCTGCTTACGCTGCAAATTTAAATCTCTCAAGTATTAGAATTTTGGATAAACTGGGTAATGCATTAATAGGATTGTAACGAAAAACTGTTTATTTGACTAAATACTTCTACCATACAACGTGCCATATCATTTGTGTCCCGTGAAAAAGTTTTATTTGAATGTGATCACCTGACCTGATGGCTATGTCAGAAACATAATAGCATATGATCTGTGACGCTCAGTTTTTTACGAGTTTCCAAATCAGTGGTGTTTACGGTAAGATTAAAGTCAATGAAATTACAATACCTTCAACTAAATATGCCAATAATATACAGCTACCCGCAATACTGTTTCATTGGGAACGAATAAATTTTTTACTCCTGCAACGAGATATTTTATATTGGCTTAACTATATAATGTATTTGATCAACATTACATAGACTACCTAAATTTTTGTAAGAGGGAAGCAGAAAACATTCCTTAATCAAAATTACAGTTAATAACAATTACAAAAGTACACAGCTTTCGAGCATTGGAGACCATCTTTTATGTTGTATGTCAAAGCTTCTCTTGCGCTTAGTGGCTTTTAATCGCTTTCCATGCATGCTCAAAACTCTTCAATAAAGATTTTCAAAAAGTTTGGCCCAATCTTCCATGCAGAATATTTCCATTAGTTAATATTTTGTGGAGTTCTTGAATGGATCGTCATATTCTTGTGTTCAGGTAAATTTTCTATCGGTCTAAGGTCGGGAGACTGACTTAGCCGTGACATAAAGTCAACTTCGCTTTTCAATTTTTGAGTTTCCATTGCTACATAGAGGGTTGAAAGCGATTCCTTTTTTCCCTTCCGAAAGCATCTTGTGACAAAAATGTTGAATTTTCGTCGCATCTGGCAAATCCTAGAAGTCTTTTGAAACTTTACCTTTACTTCTATGGCGATTTGTTTGCGCAAGTCCTAAGTTATCTAATTAATTAGTCAATTTTGATCCACAGATAATGCAAAGAATGGATGGTAAGAGCTAGTAGTATTCGACGTTACTGTTTCGCTTAGTTTGCGAGTGTCTTTAATTGGTCATATGCAGCAGCGAGCATTGCTGACATATGAATTTCCCTATAATAAAAATATTAGACAGAAGATATTGAGAACATAATCGCGCAAGATCATAATTCCGAACGGGCGAAAATTCAAGTGATTAATTGGACCATTTCAATCCAAGATGAAATGGAAACCGCTTTTAGTTAACCCTATTGGGAGCACTGTCCTTCCTAAAGGACGATTCAGCTAATGTTATCTACGAAAAACCGACATTACAGTTTGTCTTCGTATGGTTAAGGGGCTTAGGCAGGTGAACCACATGCGTGAAAAATGTAGAGGGCGGAAACAGTCAACAAATCAATAAAATCGTGGCGGGGAAACGACTTAAAAAGATGCTACCCGCTTCGTTCGTTTATAGCATAATATTAATGATAGGATATACAATACACAACAGAGCGTTCCAGAATACGAAATCTGTAACTAACGATGGATCTACATTTCACAATCGCACAATTAACTTATGAGTGGTCATTCATCTCACGCTTCTTTCCGATTGCATTGTGGGTATTTGAGATACCCTTTATAAGTACTTAACTTGAACAGCGCGCACGCTGAATATCTGCTCATAAGTTGATCTTGCATAGCAGTCGTAGCCCCTTCACCCTAATCGTCGCGTGCTTGCTTTTTGAAATTCTGATCCCGTTCCAAGGCGAAGATGAGCGCTAAAATTAGCAATACAGAGAATTATATAATTATTTTAATATCAACAAAAATGAGATACCTTCAAATTAAATTTTCCATCTCATGTATGCTTGTAGGACCAGTAAAGCAAAAGTTCACCCTTTCTCCTTTCCCCATAAAAAACTATAAAATGTTAATGTAAATATTAATGTCCTAAAGTTTTTACTTGTTAGCGATACGTACACGTGCTTAATATTCTCACCAGCACTCGTGATATCAATGGCCAGCAAAATTTCGCATGGTATAGGCCTGACGTGCAAATATTCTGATGAATTAGAGCATATTGCTAATTCTTCTCTTCAAAAGGCGAGCGTTAAATGGGCTTCGCAAAGTTTTAATAAGTCATACTGGTTTTGAAGCGAGACTAAACTGGTTCGAAGTGATTTTACAAAAAAAGACTAGCTTGAACAGGTTTGATCCGCTTGTGAATCCATTACCTGTATTATTTGTTATAATCAGGATAAGCTTGTTAATCTTTTAAATAAAAAATCAAAGTGTTTTTATTTATAACCCGACATGACCGGATATTTTAATGGCTTTTAATTGACCGCCACTTAATATGCCAGCGCTGATGAGGGCCCCAAGTACTTTCTGTATTGCATTTATGTATAAGTGCATTTACCCTGATGCACTGCAGTTAACTTGTAATTAAATGCTGTTCGCATGTAATTTAACGTAAATTCTAGAGAATAATTTTAGCCGACAGCGTAATGAGAATTAGAGCAAAGTAAATCAAAATTATGCTTGTATGATATCGAAGATGGTCCAAAAACCAATACTATAGTACTAGCAGTGGCATGTGTTCTCTGGTTTTATCTATTGTTATGCATAGTAAACTAGTCAGAGATGTTCATGGCAGTGTATTGCAGTAAAGCGAAAGCGGCGCTGCATGGGGACTACATGTAAGGGTCTCTGCTTGTGTGTCCGCGTCCCATAGTCATTGTCTGTTTGGTGTTCAGTGCACTCATACTGTGGAAGTTGAGCTATGCTGCACGTTGTGGGTTTCTGCAAGCTCTCTCATGATTTGTAGCTAATGTTTTCTAGCACCAAGGATCGATCTAAACGCACTGGCTACTATTACAACAATTACACTGTAAAAAAAGTTCAGAGTTTCAGCCGGAAGAAATTAGAAATGTGCCTGTAAGTTTTTCACATTTTGAAAAGACCGAAAGTGTCTGTCAATTCGTGAGAAGAGCGTATAGTTCTCATGGTTTACTGAAAGAATGTTTTGTTTTTAAGACGGAGATTCACTCTCTGTTTCTGTGAAATCGCCGGAAGTGTCTGTTAATAGGCTTGCAAACGGGAAGATTCCATCCATCGTCCCCATCAAATCCCAGGCCAAGAAGTTCTATATGAGCGTGTTTTTCCAATATTGCCTGAGCTTCGCATGCCCTTGACTGTTGATCACCCTCGGGCGAAGAGAATGGCGGTGTGGTTTCGTTGAAGATATAAGTGTATGTATTTGCATATTTGTCTGTCCACCCAAAAAGAAGGAGCTGAGCAATATTCATAATTTTTTGCTGGGAGCTAGGTGGGTTGACCTAGATGTGAAAAATTTCAAAACTCTAGCGTAAGTTGCCCATAAAAAATGGCGGCGTTGAATTTTGTTGTTTCTCCACCCAAAAAGAGGCAGAAGGAGTTGAGTCATAGCAATAATTTATTTTTTTCAGGCAGTCAGGTGGGTTGAGGGACATGTGAAAAATGCCAAAAATCTAAAATTATCTGGCCATCAAAAATGACGCCGTTGAATTTGTCTCCACCGCGGGTGATGGTCTTAAGCCACCAGGCGTTCTAGTAGCTATAGAATATATTTTCAGTGTTATTCATGTCGTATTATTTGGGCATCTCTCAAATACATGTATCATACATAGATATTGACACGTATAATAACTATTAAAGGGACGTTATTCTGAAAAAGCATGACTTGTTGTAAAAATCTATTTATAAAAATGTGGATTTGCTGTTTTATTAAACAAAAAGCGTAGCATCAGAATTTTCGCAAAAACGTTCACCCTCAAAACATGGATATCCATATAGCGATCAACACATATCAAATATACTTGCTTCTAACAAAAATACAAATATTGTTTACATATACTAAATTAGGCATCAACGAATGGTACCATAAACAATACAAGTATAATACTAGTGCGCATTGTATGAGAAATTACTGTAGTTTACTGGAACATATGATCCTCTTTTCATCATAGGGTAGCAAGAGCGTTTTACGTATGACTCTCTATAGTGACGAAAGAATAACAGGAGCATTTACAGTTCGATCGGTTAAGGCGCTGCCATCAAGCTTAAGGACTGAATGACGTGGCATAGAATCCTTCCCACACCACAAACTTTTTGCAAACGACCACCTAAACAATGGAATTAAATTCAGCATCTGTAAATTATGCCCGGAAGTTGTTTGTTTTTGTAAAGAGGATCCTCTTAATAATATGGAACTGTTTTTGTAAAGAGGATCCTCTTAATAATATGGAACTGTTTTTGTAAAGAGGATCCTCTTATTAATATGGAACCTTTGCCATTTTAACAGAATGATCTTACGTGTCCGGATAATGGGCTGTCGGACACTCTCTGTCATTTTATGTATAAATATTTTACGTTGTAGGATGACCAGTATGTTCCGAACATCTAAGATGTTATTTTGAATACGTGCAATATTAGTTTATTACAAAGCAACACCGGCTGCAGCGTAGTCTTTTAGTTTACTCAGCATTTCTGCAATACACGATGGTCTGACCATTTTATGAATGCGGTTCGGTCGCGGTCAACTTCCACTATGGCGGTGCCAATTCTATGAGTATATCTGAGACTTTGTTCGGCCCATATCTTAGACACGCATATAGAGAAATCTCAGAAATATCCATAGACTTGACCCCGCTGTAGAGAAATTTGACCACAACCGAACCGCCTTCACAAAATGGTTAGACAATAGTGTACGATGTCGATTTTCAAAATAGGTGCCAAAAAACAAAATAATGTAATTTTGAAGTGAGAGGGAGCATTAAATCTCGTACAAAACTTTGACTGGAGTTGGTGCCTCTTCCGTGAAGCTTTGCAAAAAGTTTCTGGAATGCTGCTCCTCGCAGGTCATCCGTATCCCAATGCTTGGCTGCTTCTGGAATGGTGTAAAATTGTGGCATTTAGCTTTGATTTTATCTGTACAGTATTTTAATTAATGCGTTGTTTTGTCCTAGCAGAAATGTTGTCGATAGTGCGCATTATTTTTACACCTCATTATGACTGCGCTGAAGACTTCAGAGTCGTTCTGTAAAATGAAAAGATACAGACCCGATAACAGTACACCGCATGGGAAAATACTATGTCGCGTACTCTGTGCTTGGATTTAACATGAAATATTAACAATAATAATAATATTCTGTGCCAGGAAGGCTGAGATCTTCGTTTCGATATATCTGCACAATGAAGGAACTTAATATCCCTTCATATCAGAATGATTTTGTAGTTAAAATATTTCCAGCATATCATTTAATATCGCCTACGCCCACTAGTTACCAAGCGTTTTGCAGTTGAAGGAAATACCTGCGAGCGAGGCCGATATATTTCGAGTGATTTGCAGAGGCTCGTGCCGGCAACTGATAAATGACTCGATCTAACTCCACTTGGCTCGGCTCTTGCAAAGCTCGATAAAACGCTAGAATGATTTTCCAAGCGACGCCGTAGCAACGTTAGTTATGCGACACAAAATGCGAGGCAGGATTTCCTTTTCGTGTTGGGGGATGCCGTCACTTGTATACCTTGGCCACCTCTCCAGCCTTACTCGAAGCTGAAATAAACACTCGAAGAGCTAAAGCTCGTTGATAACACACTTTCAGTGTACCTAAAGTGTACATGTTTCGGGGCACCATGATATACTTTACTCACCGAATGTCGTCGCTGGTACGCTATCATAGCAAAAACCACGAGCTCTTTCACACGATAGCTTTCTGGCGAACTATCATCTCTGCATCCAGATTTCCGTATTCGTTAGTTTGGTTTCGTCGCCGAATGCTTGCTAATAAACTATGGTGGCGTAAATAGAGCTAATACAATTACTTTTCTTATGCAAAGTTTCTGCATATTTGAGACGCTTTTTTATCAATATAGGTGCGTGACTGACTCCAAATGACATTGTTGGTGAACGACACTGGCGAACAAACAAGAGATACGTCTACGATAACCCAGTTTGCTGGGAGCTATGGGCAAAGGCACAAGATCTCTCTAAGAACCTCAGGGTACGTACTATGTATGTGTGCCGTTTGGAGTGTATGGTCAACTTTCATTGGTGAATGCTTCATGGACAACTCTTATGCCAACTCCTGAACTTTCGTCGTCACTCACACTGGAATTAAGTATAGTATAGGCATTTTTTATTACGGGGTAAAAACAGGCTCAGGGTGTATAGGTTACTGCTAGCAATACATTAATTTAACACTCGTTCAGTTCGGCTACTTGTCTGAGCCACAACAGAATTCTTTGGTGGCTCTACCCTTCCGTATTCTACTAGGACTGCAATGTACGAATATGTGCAAATACACACTGATAAAAGCGACTACCTAAGCTGTCTTGCCAGAAGGTAGCATCGACTCGGTACCACACAATAATTTTGTTCGTAAGCCAGCTACAAATGATAGTCTTTCGGCCTATGTTTTGGCTTCACACTGTTTGCATGATACATTGCGTCCGTGCACATACAAATGTTTGCCTACCAATAGATTCGATTAGAAGTTACCCGTTATATAGGTCAGCAGTATCACTAATTAAGTTCTTAGAGTCTCTTGCAATGTAAGTGAATAACAACTCAGAGCCCACTAAGATGCAGCACTCGTTGTTGTCGTTGAAAGAGCCGCAGCAACACATTCGACCGCTGTGAAGTTTTACCACGGAACATTAAGTACCATATTTAGCGGGCTTTTGTAACAATGCAAATGTCGGTGTACATTAGCAGCGCCCAAACCTAACTTCTGCAGCTCAGTTCCTTGAGATAACTGACTGATAACTTTAATGCTAATCATGTTGCGCTCCCCTATTGAGCCTCCCAGTTAAGGTAATTTGGAGTACATGGGTCGTAATCTCTTTAGAGCGTTTGAGGTTCCTTATTATGCAGATATGATCGAGCGACTTCATCAGAACCGGAACATTTCTGAGAACATGAAATCCTTGCGTGCTTCTGATTGTGAGAATCTCATCGCGAAATGCAAAGAGTACTTAATTTAAGGTGAGTTTGTACAAATGTTTGTCCTACTTTCTATTTGGAGTCTGATGTGGTAAACCAATGAATCTAATAATTTGTATTTGGAGTGGGACTGTCCGATAGAATTTTTCATCATATATGCCTCTTGCAGGAAAAATTCTCTAATTTCTCCCACTGCAAATTCGTTAAATGAAATACCCCCGCTGAGAGGTAGTATGCTGAAACATGATACGCATGAAAGAATTTTCATCTTGTAAAGGAATTCCACTCTACAAATAAAATTCGAAACTGTCACGTACTACTCGTTCAGTTTGAAGCTGAATTCTGATTCGGAAATTATAGAAATCTTGCAATTTTGTACTTGAATAACTGTCATATTTGTGGCATTTTGACTGTGCCACGGTATTTTGTTCAACAGCGTTGCTATTCGTATAGTGAAGCTATTAGAAAATTTTGTTACCATGGCTTTGCAACCATTCCCATTTGCTACCATTCCCATTTGCAACCATTCCCGTTTGAAATACGTACCTGACACGTTTTTGAAATCCTTTATCCCCTCTCTAAGTGTCTGCGACAATCTGTTCATTTACATTCTAAGTGATACGTTCTCGATTTTGGCAAACATAAATTATTGTTAAGTGTTCGAATTTCCGTTGTATTGAATACAACTGGAGACATCTAAGTCGTTTATGATAGTCGTATTCCTGCGTACCTCAAATTTTGGCAGTGAACCTATCTTTGAATGGTTTCGAGTTGCTCTAGCTTTTTTTCGTACTCTGCATTCAAAGTGGAGAACAGTACTCTATCGTCGGCAGTATCAATTTCATCAATAGAATGAGCACCGGCAGCCTCTACTTCGCGCGACGAGAAAGTTCGTAAAACCGATCCACTGCATATCTATCCCTCGGCAATAACTTTAGCTATATATTCTTCAGCGGTAGCATCATCTTGCATTCTCACGCCAATGTCTCTTAAACCTGTTTTTCTTTCAAGTCCATTCCCGTCAATAGTGGTATATATTGCGGACGCAAAGACTGTCAAATTTTTGCTGTATCTAAGCAGCTCGTATTAAATTTCATTAAAAGTTATGCTATTCCTTACCGACCACTTACAGATGCTTTCCAAATTTTGTTAGAGTACCCGTTTTCTATTGATCAGGCAACAGTTAGCATTCATGTGTCGTGAGCAGTTATACTGCCATAGGGTACACTATAAGGTAGTGCCGTATAACTAGCTCGTTTCATAACAAATTTCCTTGGTCAGGAAGATCCAAGTTCTGAACAGTTGACGTGGATTTCCAGTCATATCACTACATTTATCTTATACATATATCATTGTGCGTGTGCCCTAACGCTATGTCTGTCTCTCATGTGTTCTCTGTTTTGGTACCCATTTGTTATTCGTGTGTATAATGCCTCGAACGTTCACTTGGTGATGTTGTCTTTTATGACGATTTACAGAGCTGCATTTGCGTTGCTCATTCATTTATCTCAATCTTTCTTATAAATCATTGTTACTTGGATCCAAATGCTACCTCCGCTTCCCGTTTGTTACCCGCTTTTGGGCACCTGTGCATGCATTCGCCGGCAGTCCCTGTCGTACAATTACAATGAATGGCTTCCATATCGAATAGCAATTAGGCGATTCCGATTTGATGGACAGCCTTCGACGACTCGCAACTGGTGGTCCGAATATCAATGCTGTGACACAATGCAGTCCCCGCTCATTTGTTTTCATGGACACGAGCGCGTGGAGTTTTAAATAGCCATACCGGGAATGGATTGCCGTCTTCCACAAATCCCCTGACCGGCGCTGACGGGCGGAGAAATTAATTGCTTCCAAAAATACAGGGCGACTCTGACGTGCGTGTGAAAATATAGTGTCGCTTGGGTTACAGACGCGGCAGTTTGTGCATCCCGTGGTAGTTATTTCCTAATGAAGCGTTGCTGTTGAGAATTTATGTAAAAGAGGCAATTTAAGCTCATTCATAAAATCAGCGATCATTTGTTATAAGAAAAGATATGGAAGTTTGCTACTTTCATAATTATTTTTCTCTTAAGAAGAAGACGTCTGTATATTTGCTAGGTTTACGAGAATCAGCTAGGAAAGAAATGGCCAGCCGAACAGCTTCACATTGATACATCCAAGCTGAAGGTGAAAAGTAATTACTAAGCTCATATGAAACCTTCACCGTTGTGGCTGTTATAGAAGTCTATCAATCTTGTGCGATTTAGTATTCATGCAGTTATGTAACAGCGAAGTTGATATGGCGTTTTACAAAAATACTTCTGTTCGGTGCTTGTTGAGATAGACCTGTAATTTTTCTGTGGCGAAATGTTGTGAAAACTGTTAGGCCATGAAATCTATAGCTTCATCCTTAGAATTTCGTGTGTCTATCAGAATGGCTATCTGCCATTATTCACCTAGGGTCAGTGTAGCAAACAGTTCTAGATTGAATATTTTCATCTTATCAAATACATCTTCCAGGATCACGCTTGTCTTGTTCATAGAATGCCCAGCGTATTGTTGTGTCGCGTGGACCTGCTGGAATGTAGCTCTGGATCGCGTGCCTAAA
Source organism: Parhyale hawaiensis (assembly GCA_001587735.2). Classification (NCBI taxonomy): domain Eukaryota; kingdom Metazoa; phylum Arthropoda; class Malacostraca; order Amphipoda; family Hyalidae; genus Parhyale; species Parhyale hawaiensis. The sequence goes on along the minus strand of LQNS02278171.1, from coordinate 19,844,178 downwards.
TCTGCACCGCTGATGTCTAAAGGCGCCAGTCACGACCCCGGAATTGCATACAATCAGAGGCTACATTCAGGGCGTTGCTTCCTTGCATTATATTTGCAGATGGAATTATCCCTTGTATGCAAGTACGTCCATCATGACGAGTTCAGCACAAGACAGTTTTTATATCCTGAAGAAAGCACTTGATTGAATTGTTGTCCCTCACATAATTGGTATGCTTTTTCTCACGTTATCTTTTGAATATAAGATATTATACACGACCTTATTGCGTCCAGCATTACTCATAGCTCGCAATGTTTGATCGAGAAAAGTAATTAAATCGAATATTCATCACAGTCATCCTTTAATCTCCTTCTGCTTGCATCTGTATGGTATCATTACAATTTTACGAAAACTGTGGTTTTCATTTGATTGCTTTAGATTTTTTCCTTTTTTTCAACATCTCAATAAAGATGCTGCGATCTAAAATGAACATCAAACTCTTAAGTGACAAACTAGTGCTTTGTATAAAGCAAGGCTTATATCCTTAGAATTGTATTCGAAATTCCTGGTAATGAGTCCTAAGATGTGTCTGCCTTTGTCTGCCGTACAGTATAAAAAAAAAAATCATTTTTTATTTTCATTTAACGGAAATACAGAATATAGTCATCCTTTGAAAACTCCCATATAGATTGTGCCAAACTGACTATTACTTCCCCCAGGTATATGTCTCCCGTGCACGAAACTGCAAGTCTCGAAACTCAGCCATGTTGCCAGTATTCTTTCAGAACTCGCCTATGGTGCCAAACTGAACAAACAGCCTCTTCCTTACTATGACAGCTCTATCATATTTCGCTGCGGTGCGTAGGAGCAAACAAGAACTTGATGGCTTCTTTCTTTGCTCGGCGGTTCCTCTTGTTGGCATTGGGGAACGTACTTCTGATGATGGCCGCGAAAGAGGCCTTCGAGACACACTATCTGTTCGGGAGGTGGGACTTATGTCACCACTGGCCTCCGTTCATGACGTCACTTCGCCCGTGAATGAGCCTAACAGTTACAACAAGGCACTGGTGACATTGGACTGACATCGCCGAGAAAAGCCAGTACTAAGGTTTTGGTTTACGGCCTGTGCCTATTAACAGACCCCCGGCTGCAACCACATCGGGGCACGTTTTGGATAACATTGTCACAGTGCTGGGTACATAAGCTTTTTCGTGTTTTAGAGACAAAATTTGAATAATAATACAAAACTGAATACAAAGTTTGTTGGGACGAAGAACAGCAATCTTTAGTGCTATATCACAGCACTGCGTAGCACAGATTCAGCTATCAATTTACGAGAAAAAAATTACAGATAATAAACCTATCGGCAATATACTGCGCTGCCTCAGGGCGTGCTCTAGACCTTTTTGCTAATACTGCGTATCCTTAGACGCAAAGAGCTTCCTTTAACACTACACCTCATTTGCACCTTGAGATTCACCTATAAACAAGCTCCTGTTACCAAGGCTATCCATCACCAGACACTGCTTCTGATAAGAGCTGACGGCCTCAGTTCTTTAATGTATTCTGCCCCAAGTTTTCCCTCTGGAGTTTCCTTCTCAGCTGGTCCTAAAAAATTTGCGATCTTATGAGCAAAATTTGCCGTGAGTTTCCTGGAAGTATGTATCCAATTTTGGGTGAGCGCTATTCTTTTGCTCTCCTCCATTTTTACTTGTGTTTGCTGTAGAAGCAACTGTGAATTTTCGGTTGTAGCCACTTCAAAAAACTTCTTGACTAAGTGAGACATTCAAACTTAACGCTGTAGTGATCTAGAAGAAGGCCATGGAAAGAACATGGTATAGTTAGGTGACTATTTCGCGAGTATTTTCTTCATGCTGTGGTCGCCGTGTGGAAAACGATAGGTTTGTCAGTGTCGTAGTTCTCTGTATAACTTAGCGGCGGTAATTCATCCAAAATACTGTGGAATGGGGATACTGAAATCATGCATTCTGGAAGAAGAATGTCGAAAAATTTCTTTCAGTGATTGCTCATTGGGTTTTCTGTCCAGGTAGAAACATGCATACAACTGTCATAACCTGCTGCCATGAAGAGTGTAATAGTTTTAGTACAAAGCAACCTATGATTTCATTTTAACTGCGCTTCCCGTTACCATTATAGTCAAACAGTAATAGGAAATGAGCTATAATTTCATATCTGCTACTGTGATAAAATATTGATAAGTGATGTCAGTGTCATTTTATATTGGCTGTCGTGGTGAAAAATTTGAAAACGTTTTTCTTTTTCATGCTCACAATGCTGGTACAGGCCGCCAATAGCTTAACATCGGACAAAATATTCATGTTGCATTCATCAGCAATGGTGCAATTTTGATAAGCAGCAATCCATTTTTCACCAGGCTAATACGACCAAATATTCCTTTTAGTACTTGATATGCTAGAGTCTGCTCTGACACTCTCAGTCTGCTAGCTCATGCACCATCACTATAATGGGCCTGGTACGAATTGTCTAACGACGATTGGTCTAAAGCCAACTGGACTAATAAACCAAGTAGTCCAAAGACACTAAGTCTAAAGCTAACTCGTTCAATACACCACTTGGTCTAATGACGAATAGTCTAAAATTGAGGTAAATGCATGGATAGAAATAAAACTTCCATTCGTTTCACGCAACGTAAATCTTTGTATTTTATAATGAAAGTTAAAGTTAAACTCTTATTCAGTACGCACAGCGTCAATTGGTAAAACTTTTTGTTAGTTACAGGGGAATTTACGATATAGCTATATTGTACTCTTTAAAGTTTTAGATTATGTACGAGCGCTCGTCAAAACCTATCGATTGGTCCCTTTCTCTGAAAACGGTCAAAATTCTCTCCTTCCGTTGACCATCTCTCATCTTGAGCTGAGCGTTAGACTCTCCTTGCATGATACATTCAATCTGCTCTTCTACATTCTTTTGTTCCTTTTGTAGTTCCGTGACTAGTTTGAAATTCTAGCATGTGCTGAGCCTAATAGTACCTCCAGCCATCGATGCCATGCTTCGACTTTATTCTGCGTAATTGGAATACCAAGTTCTATTCTGTCGCGGACGGACCGTGATGAAGGTGGCAACAGAGCCCGCAACGTCCGCTGCTACCGTGCAGTAGAAACGGGGAACCCATGCACAGAGGTGTTCCCATACGGGATCATCGCGCACAGGAATAGAAAGTCGAACAAGAAGAAGAAGAACAGAAAAAATATGAGCAAGTAGGAGTATGACATTGGAAGGAAGCCAAGTGGGCACAAAAGACAGACATACCGAAGGCTTAACTAGTGGCAAAGGTAACCCACAGAAATCCCTTTGAAATGCTAGTCTCCATATCGTAGGAAGGGCGAACCTAACTACCCAAACACTATGTCTTATGGCCCATCCCATGTCCCTGAGGGATAGTTATGACTAATGAGTTGGCAACACTTACGAATAACTCGGTAATTTCGAGACGACACTGATAGCAGAGGCAAACAGTTCGTATATCGTCTACACATGACAATCAATGTCAGCGACAGGTAAACCAGAATTTTAGGTACTGAGGCCCTCAACAATAACCAGTGTCCACCTTCATACAAATACACTTAGGATAATAAAGCCCAGAACATGGTTCTGATAATGTTAAAACTACCAGAACTTAACTTTTCCTCTGTAACCGAAGCGAAGTAAGAACTCCAGGCACATTGTATCCCTACGCGCAGTGTCGCCCAACTACTACTATTAGTACTAAATAAGTAGCAAACACCAAATGTAATTAGTGGTGAGACCAATTGTACATCTGGAAAAATTAGTAATAAGACCAATTGTACATTTGGACGAATTCGCCCATTAGACGAATTGTCTTTGGACCAACCGGTATTAGACCAATCGTTGTTGGACCAATCGTCGTTAGACTAATCGTCTGAGTTCGCACCATAATAAACTACTATCACCCCACGATGCTGCTCACTCGAAAGGAGGTAACCCGGAGAGATAGATATGCGGACACACAGACTCACGCAACGACCACCGCACTATTGTATATACAGCCAAATTTTAAATGGCGCTGCAGCTGAATGTAAACATTTAGTTATATACGCATATTTTTATTTGTTGTGCTGCCACGTTACTGCTGTTGTGAACTATTGAAAAGAAATCTCGTCCCATCGCTTCGCTGCGCACCAGGGGAGGATACGCCCAGGCTTTGTTAATCAAGCCTGACTCGGTCACTACGCAGAACCCTTGATTAATTCACCTTCATAAATTTCATTAGCGTGTTGATTAAAACAGGCCGTGGGATGTTCATAATAACAACACTTAATTTGTTGGAGGAAGCGCTCTCTTTTGTCTCGTTGCAATAAATATTTTGCAGAGGTCTGCCCTAGAAAAGTTTATTTGCCGGTGTGCGCAAGGCTTTTTGGTAAACTGCGGCTGAATAGGAATTAAGGTTTGTGGTGTTTTATATTAATAGCAGGCTTTTGAGGGGAGAAATGGGAAACTTTGTGCTTTTATAAGTGCTCACCATCTTCAGTCAAACTGCTGTAAGCCAAACACACCGGTCCAAAAATTGGATGCTCGTGGTAATCGAATTTTTAAGGTACAAGGAAAATTAACACTTGATGTTGTAGGGAGTTCATGCACTCGTGCAACTTTGTGCGTACGCAAACATCCTTTCCAATGAAAGTCTCTGTGTACCTCTTCTGGATCACTCAATGCTTCAGCATCGTACTTGTGTTGCGTGCATATGTAACTCGACTTGTGTTACGTACATATGTAACTCGACTTGTGTTACGTACATATGTAACTCGACTTATGATACGTACATATGTAACTCGACTTGTGTTACGTACATATGTAACTCGACTTGTGTTACGTACATATG
>LQNS02278171.1:19815034-19831719 GCA_001587735.2 Parhyale hawaiensis | reverse complement strand
GAAATCATGGTTTCAGAGCCACTTTGAATTTTTCGTTACTATTGCCTTACTTGGCGGAAGTATGCGCTCTTAGAGTGCTTTAGTTTTCTATGTTATTATTAAGTGCGGAGGTGAACCCAGCTCCAGCCTTGTTTTTCCTATGTTATTATTGAAGAGCTAATCTCTGGGAAGGAATGGGGCTGTGCCCTAGCCTCGTTCATCAAAAATGACTTCGTTGAATTTGCCCTCTACCACGGGTGATGGTCTTGCGCCACCGAGGCGTTCTAGTTGCATTTGCAAACGTTAATAGTAGCGTCAGTCATTCGAGATACTATACGTATTGGGCAGGTTCCTTATATTCATATATCGTAAGAATATCCAGTCTCCCCGTGCACCTTCTTTTACACTTTCTGGAAGCTCGTAGCAACGCTTAACTGTCAAATGGTGGCCTGTGGTCTGATGCATTTTACACAGTTATCGATATGATATATTTATTACTAGTAGCCCGCGCCGTCATAAAAATGATAGCAGAAAATTAGTGCTTCAGCAAAACCCCGGTTGTTATACTGTTATCAACTCTTCAAAAGATTTCTCAGAGGAAAGTTTAACAGTCTGTCTGTATGCAAAGATATAAAAATTATATTTGACGTAGTCCACATGCATATCCGGTAGCACCTTTACATTCACAATCACGTTCATGCAGCCGAATACAGGTTCATACATATAACTTACATGCTCTCGCCAACTTTGCCCGATTTTCCGACTCCTATCTTATTCCCAAGGAGCATGACAGGAGAGATATAAATATATTTATAAATAAATAAACACGACGCGAATTATTATATTATATACATAGTGCCGATTTTCAAGCCTACCTCTCGGAAATTTCCATTTACGATTCGTATGCTGAGTAACGTTCACTTCCGCAATGTTCTGCATTTGGATATAGAGCCGGACCGGCTTCGGTGTTAGGTAAGGCAGCCAAGGGACGTTGCACGCTTTTGAAGACGTACTGGTGTTGATAACCGTTAAATTGGCTTCCTTTGGCGAGTGGAGGCTCATCTCGTGTTACTCATCACACTGCATAACTCGCATCTGATATTTCATCTTTGTTTGCGAGACGGAAAGCGCGGACACTTACTCATGCTACCTTACTGCCGTTATAGATATGCTCAAGTGTCTGCTAACATTAACTAGCGCTGCGGTGCCAACGCATCCGAGGTGGCTTTTATTACTTTTTTACAGCAAGAAATGAAATTTTAGATATCCAAGTTCTCTGATTTTGCTATTACACCGGCAGAAAAAGGATTGTTTCCAAATTCGAGTTATTTGCTACTACTATCTAGTGACATAGAAATGTAACTGGTTAAGCATCATGACTAGCTGTTGCTACTACTACTACTACTACTGTGCCTATTGCAGATCGAGAAATGAATGGTTTCGCCACTCCAAAGGAACTGGTGCTACCTTGCATCTACCACATTTGTAGAGCCAGGCACTTATATTTAATGCTACGGTCATGTTACTGCCGGATTTTTTTTTTCAAGATTCGGAAAAAATTGAGCTTTCACAGCACTTGAAGTTCTCTTACGAAAAACAGACTCTTATGCCCGTAACTTAACCCGATATATTGCTTTGATTAAACCTTACACTTCTCCGCCAAGTTTACACCATAAGACAGAACTCTGGAAACCAGGCAGTCTTCACCCAGTCTGAATCGATGCCTGCAACTAGTACTTCCGCTACCATCTAAAATTTTCAACTTCAATCTGTGACAGCAACCAGCCGTACATATGCTATATGCGCTGCGCTTTCCTCGAACTAGTGCGGCCAAATTGTTCGAAATTACAGTCCAAATTTACGATCAGAGTTCTTCATAACATCTCCCGCCCCCCAGTCCTCTAATCTCAAGCTTTTAGCAGAAGTTTACGTAGCTAAATTTTCTATATTCCTGAGAAGAGCGGGCCTTGCGCCGCCAAGATTCCAACAGTTCCGGGAATATGTTTAAATGTTGGAACTTAGGGCAGTTCCCAAGACTGGTCGCGCTGCTTGTTTGGGCCAAGTGTTGCGAGGCGATGCTTTTGTTTTATTATCATGCCCATATATAGATTATATTTATACAATATTCCCAAAACTCACATAGTTTATAAATAGCATTAGGAGAAAAATCTGTGGGTACTGGTGATACTGAACTTGATGAACTAAGAAAATGGAAATGTTTCATTTCTCATTACTGAGGTAATCCACGGTAAGCTAATTTCTGACGCATAAGAAAAAAAAAAATCACTGCGCATCTCATTTGTGGTATTCATTTATTCGCATATTACAACCATTACTGTGAGAGATAATGATCTCATTTTGATTTATTGTATTACGTGCTCGTTTTCAACTCACTAATATGAATATTCGATAATCATCTAATTTACATTGCAAATACAGAAGAAGCAGGCCACAAATTCAGTAAGAATATTTTTTGATCTATGTTATGAACTTAAGATTTACATATCTGGTTTTGCACGAGAGCTCTAATTGCATCTGATGTTCTTTATGTTCCATTAATATCTTCGTGAACTGATGGAATAGCTTTCAGCATCGTACCTTTTTCCTTTGTCAAGTATACTCTGGATGATTGAAAATATGTTAATGTAGTGTAAGTGAAAGCCTAGTGGGCGTATCTTCTTTGCTAGTTTAATTAATAATTACACACGTTATTCCATTCCTGATTTTTCATTTGAAAATTATTATAGGAACCTCTTATCTACTTGTACATATGCAGAATAACTAATTAATTTATGACAAAAAGCGGCTATATTTATTATATGTACATAGAATATTAGTTTGAAGCGTGATGGCTGTAATAATAATAGGAATGTGTTAAATGAACATCTTTCTGTGTTGGAACTGCTTTAGTAATAGCAATTAATACTATTACAAGAGCACTGGCTACATTTCGATCCGCCTCACTGAGAGAGAGAGAAAGCTCGAGCGCCTTTTGATGCACTTAGATGCATCAAAATTACTTGTATTTTTGTCCCAAAACCGAAATCCGCAATTGCATTAAAATATGCTAAGTGCACCGTCATGACACATTTTAACTATTTCCGCAGTAATTATAAAAATAATCATGTATTATCTGGCATATAGAAAAAGCACCTAACGAGGTATTCCTTGTGCTTTAATTGAACAATTTGAAAATCATACATTGAAAAAAAAAAAAACAGAAGCCAGCACTGTGATAATCTGAGAATCGAAATTAGCCAGTGAGAAAATTTCCATTCCTCCGCAGCACAGACTTCATCTCCTGTTTTGTTTACTACCACTGCCGTATAGTCAAAATTTCAGAATTAGAAAAGCAAAATGAATGCACGTTAATTGTATCCACGGTATGCGAGATGATGAATGATCATCATAATAGTAAAGTTATTTAAAGTGCGTCATTATGATGTATCTAGGGGTCTCGTGATGCACTTGATACGTTGATGATACGCTCAAGCTTTTCGGTTTTGGAACAAAGCCGATGATGCACCAAGATGAATTTATGCAACTGAAGAGATCAAACTTTGAATAAGTTTTTCTAACTGCAGTGTTGGCCGCGATGATACTCTAAATTACCCCATGAAACCTACGTGCATCCAAATTCATCTCTGTAAACCACCTACGAAAAACTAATTTTTTCTCAGTGGAGCTTGCGCACTTTCGATAAAAGTGCGTGCTCCGCGTTATGTCGACGTTGCTATATTTTCCCAGTAAAATTTCCAAAGGCAGACTTGGTCATGCAGAAGAACTTCCTCGGGTCTGCTTTCTTGAGTGTACATGACGCCGTGTCCTATGTAGAGTAGGAGTATAGAACAGTTATATAGTGGGTGTCTCAGGCCCATGAACCCAATTGCATCCCGGTATTCCTTGATTGCATAGTCCAAGGAACTCATATGTCACCAATTATTAACTCTATTATCAGGTCCCATTCACCATTTTTTCATAAGTGTTTCAGTAGTCCGATTCTTGATCATAGGCATTCTTCGATTTCAATTCGTGCTAGTATTTTTTAAATATCCTGCGAGTATCACACACACACGGGTTAGTAATTAAAAAAATGCTTACTCGCCATCGCACTGCGGTGCTCTCCCACTCAGCGTCTTCAATAAAGTCTTCCCTGCTTTATCACCACTGTATTATTCTTGTGGCGGCCTCCTCAACTTCCCTGAACTTGGGTGAGAATTTTTGTTATTGTCCTCAGAACTTTGAGAGCATTTTCCGCAGCCCTGCCCGGCCAATTACGAAAGGGAAAGTTCCATAAAAGTCTTTCTCTCTCGTCGTTCGTAATATTGTCACGGTAATGAGGCATCTAGGGTTTCTAGATTTTCCCGCCACGTGATTAAATTAAAGCTTTGCTCACTGAAACGCGCCTCGTACAGGCGGGCCTACTTGTTACTTAAATATAACATTAATCATGTGGCGTATTAACAATCTGCCCAAATGTCTATCTTATCTTAGGGTAAGTTAATCTAGTTTTCTTAGATGTAATTTATACAGAATTTCAGTTTGAGCTTTGAATTCGCTACTGCAGATCGAGTTCCCGGTCTCAGTGTCAAACTAATTTTGAAACTAATTACCTACGCTTGGGCAAAAACCAGCTTTCAGCTGTCGCAAACGTAATCGGATTACCACCAACATTCGAAACCCGAATAAAAGCGGAGGATGCAAATCTCAGAGTAGAGGTTCACAAAAAGCTTTGCTAAAGCGGTTTACATCATCTCAATTCAGTGAACCAATCGAACACGCCAGAACTCAACTGTTCACCGGAGTAAAACAGACAAGTTTGCCTCTTTGTCCATCTGCGTCAAACACCTGAAATACTTATACGCTGTAAGATGCATTACATCTGAGAAAAAGTGTAGCAGAATGGCTATATAAAATAGCATATCCAAGACTAAATTGTTTGTACAGACGTTCACTCAGGTTACTAAAGTCTTCATATGTACAGGGGGGTAGTGGATATACACGCCACTGTAGGGAAGCGCTAGCTGACCATTCTCTCGAACAGTGTTGGCCTATACTGTGTCTGTTTCCCAAGACGTTGGGCAATGTCGCCAGTGTAGGTATCTCTCCGAGCCCATGGCCTCTCTGACATTGCCGTAAGAGATATCACTGTGCTACAAGGGCAGCATGTCTGTGGATGCAAGCCATTGTAGCAGCGGGCTGTGGGTGTCCGCACAGATCCGAGGTATTTTAAAGGTAGCATATACCGCTCCAGCTGAAAACCGGTTTGTCTGTGACTTTTTATATTAGTAGGTTGTCATGCTTCATCAAGTGAAAGTATATTATTTCCTAGGCTTGTGTAATATTAACTTCCATGTGTACATGTTCAGATTTTCGTTCGAAATATGCTAACGTTCGCTGTACTTTTCACTAATTTTCTGCGTGTTTCCCATTTTTCGCCACGTGTCTGAAGCTCTGGTAAATTTTATGAAATTTGGTTCTTTATGTGACGCGCGAGAGTAGCGTTGCCACAGTAAGTTCCATTCATTGGCGACAGTTAACCCATTTTCAGCTGGGTTATACTAACCTGATTAGAGAAGTAGAGACCTCGAATGTCTTTGAGTTTTGAGGCCGAGAAATGCTGAAGGTTACTTAAGTCTTAAAAGGTACAACACCGTCAGATCGCATTTTAACGCCTTTTACAAAGATTAGAGTGATTTTGTAGTCGCCGGTAATGAGCCAGATTTCTTTTTTTTTTTCTTCTTCTTCTTTCCCAGCTGCCATGCACTACGGCGACGCTAGAAACTAAAATATAAAACAAAAGTACCTGTCTAGTGTCTACATCGAGTGTTGGAGTTAAAAATCTGAACTTTTTTAATATTTATGCTCAAAAAATTATGTACTAACCCATTACACGCCGACTTTCAAATAGACGAAGGGTTAAAATGAACTGCTTTTATATCCCAAAATATGTCATAGGCGCTAGTTCCTAGATTGGATAGATGTTCGAGGTGCCTTGAAAGATTGTATGTTTGTTTCCATATCATATTTTCAGTTTTTATGGCTGTCATGTAACCTGTAATTCGATGGCAACTGGTCAGTCTTCTAATTTGTTGCCACATTCTGTGGTCTGACCGCCCGGCTGTTGTCCGTGAACTTATGGTCGCCATAAGACGATATGGGCCGGAAAAATGCTGCCTTTTGTCACTGCGGTGATTTCCTTACTTCCGACTTTGACTGTTGTCCGGTGCAGCATGCGCCTGCTGTCCTTGCTGTGATTTCTGTGATGCAAGCGTTGATTCACAATGTCCTTATTGCGGATTGTGATTGCTGTCCACTGGCTTGATGCTTCTGATTTTTCTGTGATGGTTTTTGTGACTTAAACGTTAATGATTTGCCATGATGTACTTATTCAAGACTTTGAATATTGTCCTGTGGCTCGATGTGTCTGTTTTCTCTTCGATGGCTTATGTAATGCAAGGTTTAATGTGACATGCCCTGTCCGAGTATTCTTGAACTCAAATCCTTATACTTCTAGATGAGTGTCGACAGTGGAGCTGTGAAAGTAAAACTCTACAGAAATTCGGATAACGTATTTCTGATCTTTCTTTGACAGTAATAATTTACGTCAGGATTTTCCAAAGGTATCCCAGCCTCCATACTAACTGCGTAATATTATTTCTTGAGTTTTAATATGACTTCATACACAGCCGCCGTCTGTTACGGTGACTGAAATTTGATATTTTATATTATTCTTATTTTTGTCATCTATTGTCTCATATATACTTTGGTGTCAGTTATGTGTCTTAAAAGTTCAATTTCTTCTCATTTCCTTCCTCATCCAAAATATCTTGAAAACGCATTGTACATGTTTGAGGCGTCAACATTTGGAATAATTCTAATTAGATAAGTTAATCTCCGTAGGTTGTACTTATCCGAAACTTCATGTCATTACTAGCTACAGCTTAAGACTTATGCCCACTGCATGCAAACGACAGTCTTTTGTCCTGTGTTGTCTTGTCACGGCATTTGCATGTATCGTTGCGTCCATGGAAGCACAACTAGGTGGCTACTAAAAGTTTCAAATAAATGTTAGCCGTCGCAAGTAAGGTCGCTAGGTTCAAGTTTCAATTGTGCCTTCTCAAATTTTGAACGAATGGCAACTCAGAACACAGGGCATTTTTTTTTTTTTGCTGTTGTTTACGCAAAGACAGTCACGCATTCAGACGCTGGGAAGCAAAAATACAGGACAAAAGTTTTTCGTCTGCAGCAGACATGTGATAGTCGTATTTGAAGCTCAGCACGTTTGAGATTAAAACTGTTTTTGTGAAATTCGAGCCTAAGTAGCGAAACCGGTGTCGATACTCAAGTTTCGGCCAAGTAAACTCAACGAAATAACCATTTCTCGATGCCACTAATCACAATCGATGACACCTTTAACCAACAATGCCTTCGTAATATCTGATTCATCCAATGTACTGAAGAAAAGTTTCACTTTGACTTTTCTTTCGCTTAACTTTCAGTCGAAGCAGCACTTTTCTATTTGCTAGAACACGTTTTGTCACTTTACTAAATTTGGCGTCATTTTATCCTAATTTGGCATCCATTTAATCTGATATATTTTTTTATTTCTCGGTGGTTTTCATTACGACGCCCATTTAGCATCATTAGGTTTAATAGCTGATATTAGTTAAGGTGAGAGAATCTTTTACGGGAAGTGGGCGCCGATCAATAGTGTCATTTAATTCAGGACGTAGAATTGCGCCAATATTGGCTGCACATTTTGCAGACTTGTGAGCTGCCCATATAGATTGGCTTTTGTGTCATGATTCCTAACAGGAATGTTTAATTATACGGCATAAAGATATGTTTCATCACTTTACCATGTAATAGAAAATTAAATACCTTTACATACGGTACAATTAAGTCTAACATTTCAAGTCTGATTGTCTTAAAAATAAACACAGTTAACGTGTCTTAACTAGAGCCAATGCAGCCTACATATGCACAAACGTAAATTGCATTTTGATTAAGCAAAAGGAGTTGTCAGTAAAACAGAGAAAAGAAAGAGAGGGAGAGAAAAAGAAGAATGTGAATAACTGAGCATTGACGACGCCTAGAGAAAAACCTTACGATCATTTATTAAAATGGTGCTCAGAGAGCTTTTCCTCTGGGGGATCGCTAATGCATGCACGTTTGCATATTTCTTCTCCCTTTTTCTTCGTATAGACAGTTAATTCTGGCTCTATTATAGTAAAATATATTTATATATGTATATGCGGTATATTCAATCATAAGTATATTTATCGGCACAGTGCAATAAAACACACATTTTTATTAAAATCATGTGGAGGAGGTTGAAATGAAAGTCAATTAGGCATACAGGTATAGGTATTTCCACCTGTTCTTTCCGATGCATCGATCAGATTCCTAAAAATATAAGTAATAAAGAAGATATAAATAAACATCAAAATTCTCAAGTTCAGAATTATTTGCACTCTATTTCTGATGATCGATTGCATGACCTTTTGTCTCAAGTACTTGCTGCAGTCTTTTGTTATAATTTTCCAATAACTTGAAAACCCTTGAAAAACCTATCCCATCGTGTTTTCCATTCGAAATGCTACTCCGCTCTTCCACACAAATTTCCTTTAATTGAGTGAGGTTCTTTTTTTCCATTACTCTCAAGCTTGCTATTCTCCACAGATTCTCTTTTGATTTAGGTCTATGCTTTAGGAAGGCCGCTTCAAAATATTAATATCATTGTTCTCCAACCACTCCCTAGTCAAATTAGCTGAATGCTTCGGGTCATTGTCTTGCATAAAGCACCAACGTTAACCGAGTGACCGTTCCTTGGCTGATTCTTTTAAGTCAATATTCAAAATTTCTACAGAATTTTGTTGTTTCATAGCACCGTTGACCTTCACAGGGCGTCCTAGCCCAGTAGCAGCAAAATATCCCCAAAACATGAAACCTCCGCCACCGTGCTTTGCTGCTGGGACGGTGTTCGTGGGCAAAAGGCTTCATCAGATTTCATTTCAATATATGAAACACTATTATGCCCAAAAAGTTCGATATTTATTTTGTCCGACCATAAAACTTGCTTCCAGGAGGCAATACTTTTGTCGATGTGACGTTTTGTTTTGCAGACTCCATCTTAAACTTGCTTACAGAAGGTAATACTTTTGTCAATGTGACGTTTTGTTTTGCAGACTCCATCTTTGCTTCAAGATGTACAGGAGGAAACTAGGCCTGTTGGTTTTTCTCACCTCTGAGCTAATTACTTACTTGGAAAATTTACACGAATTTCCTACCACATGGGCTAGAAATTGTGTAGACTGGTGCTTATAGCATCGGCCTTCGTTTTCTGCTGCCTCGACGTGAATGCAGTTATGCTATATGATATTTAGGTGCCACTCATTCGAATAACTTTAATCCTTACGTTAGCTGTCAACTTCTCTTAGTAGCCGAAAAATTCCTTATGATTATAATTAACTTTCTACCATCAAAGTCTTCGCCCTAAAAAAAGAAAAACATCCATGATGGAAAAATTATTCAAATACTGTCATTATGATGACAAAATAATACGTTTTTACCCATTTCTCATGATCAGATTATGAGGGGTATTATGTTTATTTGAAAGAAACATGGTGCTTAATTGTTCGACTCAAGGCATAATGATATCTTCTTTATACAATATTTTTTGTTCGTTTTTGCTCTTTGCTGAGAGCTTTTCCAAAAGATTACTACACAAAGCATTAGCTCCAGTTTACACTAATAATACTCTTCATTAGGTACCTAGGTAACTCAGCAACAGTGCGTTAAATTTTCTCTAACTTGCAATAGTTTTTTGGGTCAATTTAAGACAATTTACATGTATAACGTTTCCGTCGCAAATGCCTAGTTTTTGAGCTATTAGACTTTGAAGTTCCTATTGTGTTGCTATGGGAGATAATAGCTGAGGTCATTACAGGCTTGCTAGCGACCTAAAATGAAACTAACCAAACCTAACATTGCCTAATCTAACCTAACCTAATCTTACTTAACCTAACCCAACCTTACCTAACCTAAACTAACCTTACCTAACCTAACCTAACCTTACCTAACCTTACGTAACCTAACCTAACATTACCTAACCTAACCTGACCTAACTCAACTTTATCTAACCCTAATTTCGCTTGTATGGGATCGCCCCGTATTTTCTCCAATATAAAAACAATGGGAACTTCAAAGTCATATATTTAGAAAACTAAGCATTTGCGATGAAAACGTTATTCATGTGAATTGTCTTAAATTAACCCAATTTACATACTGAACACAATTAAAATCATGAAAATCGTGTGTAAGTGAAATTACAATATTACCGAGAATTTTGGTCCACAACATAAGGATATACCATCACAAAATGTTTATTACAGAAAACAGCATTCAAAAAAGCATCAATTAACAATATACACATGTGCGTCTAATAATGTACATGGAAATTCATCACATTCGATATCTTGCACTGTTGCTAAATGGTTTTACTGGCTTCATTTATAAGCAGCAGAGGAAGCAGTTGCCGCAAGTGCATCTTGAAGTTCAAAGTCCATTCTCATCATTGCTTGCCAAGCCGCTGAATAAGACCGACAGGAAATAGCAGCATTGCTAGGGGTACGTTATGATGTCATCTGGAAACCAATCTGCACCGCGAGAAACGCTATAAGCAGTCTTATTTTTTCTTATCAAGCTGCTCTGAACTGGCTATCGAAATCCCATTTTATCCACTCCAATGCATTTTGCCGGTAAAAACTAATCTGCAGAGCTAAGAATTACAAAGGAGCAGTAAATGCTGCGATTTAAAAATTAACCGTAACGCCATATATACTGATGCTAGCTTTTCCTTGACTGAACTACGTTACGTACATAATTCAGCCATGGGCTATTCATTCAGTTAACGAATGCAAGAGGTACTGTCATCTCATTAATTAACATTTTCAGCTTCCATTCTCATCTTATAGACAGTATATACTAAACGAAAATGCTCAAACCACTCCATTATATGGTACAGACGCTAGAACTTGAGTATTAGAACTACACCGACAGCACCAGAAAGCAAAGAATGCAACGGGAGGACTCAATAAGACTGAAGTAAAGCATAGCCGTGACCGCACGTAGCAAATTTACATCCCATCGACGAGTCGAGGTGTGTAGGTGTGGGACATCAGGCCTTCGTATATTGTGTTCTTGAACATAACACCGTATTTTTTCGATTTATTTCATTCAATCTCCCGCTCATGACTAGCCAGCTACTTGAGCTGCAAAATACTGAAAAATGTTGTCGGCCAGTACAGAAAGTTCGAGCAATAGGCTGTTACTGTGGTTTTTCTCGTGTACCGAATTGGCTATAATGGTGCTTAGATTTGTTGGTCTGTGAACTGAATATGAAGTGTAAATAAGGCTTCAATCAAGAAAAAGAAGTTAAATCAGGTCGCCGAAAAGGAAGAAATTTCACCACTGCAATTTTTTTTATAGATAATTGCTAAATTAGTACATATTATCTTCATTTATTTATACGTTAGAGATGAATTTCGCAATTTAACACGATTTTTCTGGTTAAATTAGGCAAAATACTCCTAGGCTGCTCAGCCATAGATTCGTTGATGATGACGTCACTTTTTGGTGCTAATTTTTCGTGAGTAGCCGAAAAATTCCTTATGATTATAATTAACTTTCTCCCGTTACGCTCTTTGCTTCCTGGACAGCACCAGGGCTGCCAAAATTATTGCTGCTGATCATGCCAAATCCTCCACGAAAACGTACCAAACATTAGTAAAACGTACCAAATCTATTTACCTATTATTAAACCGTAAAACTCAAAGGTTTTACCTACTTTTTCACTTAGAATGAAGCTTCCGCCCATTCTTCATCATTCTTAGAGTACCAGCGTTTTTTATTCAATTGTTGACAACGACAGCAAACGAACAGCAACAGAACGAAGACGAGACGAGTACAGAGCAAATTGAGCATACTCATTACTCAAATTCTCGTCAGTCTGAGTCATATATAAGCACTTTTAGCAAATAACAACACTAACATTGCATTAAAATTTTTAACGCTCTATATTTATATCCAATGTGCACACAAAACTTTAGACTGTAGAAGTGCAGCGTGACACTGGCGACAATACGAGTCCTAACTTCTAACTGGTATCAAGCGCATTGCGTATGATTGATATGTCACACATTCCATTTAATGTACCTTTCATCCACGTGAAAAGTATTGTAACTGGCAAAAATAAGGTTAATATTTCTTTGCAGGGCATTATTTCTTGAATAAATAATAAAAAATTTTAATACGTACCAAAATTTGGTGCTTTAGGCTACCGTTGTACCAGAAGTAAGACAGTGACAATTGGAGCAGATCGTACCGAATTTGTACGAACGTACCAACTTCCGCAGCCCTGGACAGCACTGCGTTATTTGGGATAGAGGTAGATATTTTCAGCAGTTTCTGCTGGTAAGTCTTCAAGTTAACGCAATTATTGATCGCATTCCGTTTATATGGGTGTTGAATCCTCTCGAACTTGCTATTAAATGCAGGTATTATTCCACAAAAATACAAATACAGCTCAGTAATTTCACTTCTTCAAGGGAATACTATTAAACAAGCTTACTGGTACCCATATATATAAGTCGGAAATTAATATTTGAAGAGATCTGAATTGCCTCTCTTTTCTTTGACTGCCTGCATTTAAATACGTTTGTTTACATTCGTTGCAAGCTATCAGATTTCCTTGCTAGGGTAATTTTTATTGTTTATACTTGAAATAGAGAAGTTTACGTTGCAAATCCTGTATGGTTAAATACTTTGGACATATGATTAATATTGCCGTAAATTTCATTAGATTACTTTAGGTTAGGAAAAGTTAGATTGGGTTGGAGTAGCTTGTGTGAGAATAAGTTACTTTAGAATGGCTTAGGTTACAATATAGCCATTAGGTTATTGATGGCTACGGTATCAAGTGTTCCTTACGAATGCTTAGGTTAGGATAATGCCGGGTTCTGTTTGCTTTAAAGATTTCAGATAAGCTTTAGTTTATGTGAACCAGAAAATGCAGTATTAAAATAAACTATTCTTTGCCGACTGCTAAATGTGGGTATCATGATATACTGTATGAAGGTATCATTGTACCAGTCTATATTCTGACCATTTTATCAAGGCAATCGGGGTGTGGTAAAGTTCCTCTATAGCATGGCCAATGCGATGGGAATTTTTGAGATTTTGTTCTGCCCATATCTTAGCCGCACCCACTACCTATGTACAGAGAAATCTCAGAAATACTCATAGAATTCGCAACGCAATGGAGGAATTTGACCAGGCCCCAACTGCCTTGATAAAATGGTCGGAGTATAATAGTGTTCTTTTGATTTCCAGTAGTCAAACACCTGAGCGCTATATCATGTAGTTGTAGTAAAAATATTACCTAAATGCTTGTCATTTAATCTTCTTATGTCCTAGTTACTACAACAAAAATCAGTAATTGACGGCTCAGAAAGTTGAAGCTGTTCTTTTCCACCGCTATCACCAGTAAACTGCGCGTGCGCACCGTGATACCGGATACTATTTTTTTCAAAATTACGATAATTGTTGTTTATCTGTCTTGCCCGTGACTGTCATTATTCTTTGGCTGCACCTACATTATGTTTATTTTCAGATAAATTTGTGATATCTACTAGTGTCAAGGTCTAGTTAATTCCCTTGCTCTGATAGACTTTATTTCATTAAATTCATGTTTAATTCTGTTACGAGTAGTTTGCTTGGAATGTTCTGAACGAATATTCAGCACGGTAAGCGTTTCCGGCGTCAGCTAACAAACATTTATTAAGACCCATATCCTCAAACCGGATTTAACATTGTACACTTCTTACTTAGAAAATGGATGGCTACAACACTAAATCATTACAAAATGTATATTATTTGAATAAATAAATATAAGTCCTAGCGTGAGTACAACTCGCAATTAATGACGTATATCTCTTTTTAAAGCATTTTTTATTGTCGTTGCACATCTTCAATCCCATTTTAACTTTGTTCAAAGCTGTGTGCCTATTGCATGTGTTGTTCTCCTGTCCTACGACTAATTTCCTGTCTGTCAAAAGCTATATTCCTATATCTTACGAGACGAACGTTGGTTGCGGTGACATGCTTGCTTGCTTGCTTTGCTTTCTTTGCAATATCTGCAGCTAAACAGCGATCGTGAGCACATGGCTAAGTTGATTATACGATTTCCTTCCCCCAATTTGCTCTACGTTTTAGTTTAAGGTTCGAAATTAAACTGTTGCAGGTCCCCGATAAAATTCAGTAAATTCCTTGGTAATTAAATCGTGAACGTGCCATAGAGAACGATGCCTGATTGGATTGTGCAATTATTGTGATCGTCATCAAACGCCGAGAAATTACATGCGCTAGTCTGTGAGGTCGTAAACTGTACAAAATGAGTCCCTTCATTGTAGTTGCACTCAGTACTTTTTCGTCCTACTTACTTATTTGCAGTGGACGTTTCTTATGGAGCTGGTATTGAAATGAGCTGCACTATTTCACAGAGAAGTTTTAGCATACATTTCAATATAGAATTGGTCATACCGGTACTTATTTGTAGTAAACTATTAATATTCGTGCACCTTAACATTTACGATACTTTTAAAACAAAGCCTAGAATCAAATGGGTCATACCGTCTTAAGTACACTTTTCTCACGCCGCTTAGAATCATATGGTTTATGCTGTTGAAAGCATATATATACTTTTTGCATACATCTTGTATATGCATTGTGTGCAGTGTACTATTGACGCTCACTTTGTAGCAAAGTAAACTATCTTTGACAGTGATTGTTCACGACTTCTATTTATAATTTATTTCTCCTTGGAAAGGATCCTCTGACCAGTACTACCAACAGGATACACATTCTTGTTATGCTACACCTCACATCTGTGGATAGAATGGGCGAAAATCTTCCTTTTATGTCACTATGTTTCTTCTACTGAGACAAAAACAATCTCCCGGCCTGCACCATCTTCTTCATAGCCCAGTAATTAAATTTTATTACGCGAGCACAACAATACAAGAAGGTTGTGAGTCATGACTGAGTAAAAGAAATGATAGAAGGGTGAACCCCATGTGTCAAACCAGTGGTAAACAAAAAGATATTTAATAACCTTCATCAAGATGTTTATTGTTGTACATATGTACATCCCTCGCTCCTGCCTCATCTCTGCAATAAACATTTTTATTATTTCAAGTCCCACTAAAGCACAGGAAATTTTGGGAAACCATCGTAAGCTGCGCCATGCGATGAAGAACAAAATTTTATTGGATTCTGTAATTGCTTGCGCCCATAAACATTCTAGTAGAAAGCACGGTACGTACCGGCACTGTATTATTTTCCTCCTTAATTGTCCCTGCTGTGCGTTCTATCGGAAGTGTGCTTCATTGCAATTTATTGGGTGAAAAATAAGCAGAAAATCCACGAGCGTAAATTTTCCATGAATTATGAGTATATGTTTGCATGTGGCCAGTATGTTTGCCACCTCCGACCTCGTTTGCTCCTTTGTATGTACCGTTAGCGATCGGTTTTGAAATTATAACGACTGTTGCCGCTGATTCCTGTTCTTTTTGGAACCTGTTACGTCGTATGCAATTTTATAATGACAAGTACAACAAGCGCTGGAAGTGAAGAGATTTGCACCAACACTACTATTTATATTCCTTCTGTTTTCCAGTTTGAATTCAGCGGAATGTTTTCTTCAGGAAAAAAGCTTTAACCCAAATATGAAATTGGCAGAGGGGATGTACATTTTATATATGATTCGTATATAAGATGTGTATCACCTTAGACAGTTTCAAATCTCAGTAGAAGCTGATTCACCATTGAATCGAAAGCTCGGAAAAAGAAGGAATTGTCATTGTTTGTAAAAAATTATCTTTAGTGTCTTATCATCATAACTTACGTTTTATCCTAAAAACAAACTAAAGCGAGTACAAGGTCTTTATAACTCAATGGTTTTTAAGTTGACTAGGCTGGAGCCGTTATCATTCACTCCCTAAGATTCCCACGGTCCCTGCCTTCCTCATAGTCAATTATTACGTCAGTAACAGAGGCCCGCACTGTCAGCAGATAACGATACAACAAAATTGCTTCAATAAAACTCCCCATTTTCTCCACTTTTCTTCGTGGTTCTGCTCTCTGTAATATTTTCTTATTTTCCTTCCTTTATTCGTTACTCAATATTAGATGTATTAGCTAGGATAGAAAAAAATCTGTGGTGTAAGCAAGTACGATCTATTAACAACGCTGCCACCTGTAGCTGTATTTCAGTTCCCTCAAAGTTTAGCTTTCAAAAATTGAGCAAGGTAACGCTTCCCTTGTTCTGCAGCAGAAGAGTTTTTTCTAGCTAATACTTCAAAGACCAAGCAAATAAGCAAGCTACCAAGTGTGTTTTACTATATACTGTGTCTGACTAAAAATAAATATCGAGGCAAAGAATGGCCATAGCCACGTGGTGCTGATTCTGCCACGGAAAAGCATTGCACCTGGCAACTTAATCTTTCATTAATCACGTTACTTCTGTAGATTAGATTAGATTAGATAGGCGGCAGTAGACGAACCAAGAGGCCCATTCCCAAAGAGAGGCCGGGACTAACACCCCGGCTTCTTTGAGCTATTGCCATTATGTTAGTAGGATATAG
>LQNS02278171.1:19795118-19808378 GCA_001587735.2 Parhyale hawaiensis | reverse complement strand
ACATTTTAGCACTACACTTATATATGTATATACACCACAGTCA
Organism: Parhyale hawaiensis; assembly: GCA_001587735.2. Classification (NCBI taxonomy): domain Eukaryota; kingdom Metazoa; phylum Arthropoda; class Malacostraca; order Amphipoda; family Hyalidae; genus Parhyale; species Parhyale hawaiensis. The sequence continues at coordinate 19,808,335 of LQNS02278171.1, read as the reverse complement.
AATGTCGCTTATTTTCTGTAGTGAAGTCAATTTTCTGCGGTGAAGTGACGGTCGGCAGTGGTTTAAAGTTGCAGCGGCGGTAATGGAGATTTATTGTCGGTTTCAATACAATTCATAATATTAGTTAATATCTGAATTACCAGGAGATAATTTTGCAATCTGTCCGTGTTCTCTAGTCAGATAAGTGCATTAGGGAGTTAGGGGGCTGTAGACGATCAAACCAGCACTTCAAGCACCCATTGACCCTATATATACCGTTTATGTAGCGTAGGGGCTCGTGGGGCTCGAACCGGGGACTCAAGTACAGTACAGCCTGATCGCAAAGGCCAACGCTGAGAGAACTCGAATTACTGAAACGTCGCCCCGCTCGATTGCGACCGCGGAGTGCTATACTCGAGCTCCAGGTTCAAATCTCCTCCGCGCTCCTTATGTATTTATCTAGCTCAAAAAAATGGGAAGACTGTGAGCTTTTCTCCTCGATAATTTCCGGTGCGATTAGAGAACAGTTTGTCAAATACCTAAATTAAATCTATATATATATCATATGTACACAATCATCCTCCACGATTTTATCGTCCTTTCTGCTTTCTAGGCGCCCACAGAACTTTCTACGCGTTTTTTTTCCGAAAGGGAATAGTGCTCACCTTAAGCTCCGCAGTTATAACTCACTTGTATATAATTAGAAATGAGCCATAGTCCCATTTGCGGTCACAAACAAGCTGCGGGATCCGTTATCTAGGGAGCAATGTTTATCTCACGGAGCGCCTGAGGCTGCCGCCGGATGTCCTATAGGTTCTGTCGTCACTATATAGGCTACGTCATTGTTTTGAACATGCAGAGGAAACGGCGCTTGAGTTTTGCTACTGTGTGCGTAAATTCCTGCTCGTCTTGGGCATCGTAACTGCGTCGGATTTCAGAATACGGTGTGAGTCAGTGTAGACTATATACAGCTTTTTTACGATAAGAATTGAACTGCTTACTACAGCTATTTTGAGTAGAAATGAGTACGGTCAAATAATTTCATTAAAGCAACTGTTTTTTTTTTTTTGCTCAGTAATATGTCTTCTGGACTTTTCAATTTATTGGCTCAAGATTTCGATGATCAATGCGAAAGTCGTATTACTGAGAAAAACGGAAAACTATGAAACCTGAATATCGATTTTTCAATAAAATAAAAAAGCAACTGCATGGGCTTAAAGAGGTGACGATTAGTATTGATGATAATTGCAACTATGAGTAAGAGACAACCTGAATGCATGCTGATTTTAATGCAGATAACCAGTGCGAAAATATGGGGACAAAGCAAATAATATTGATAATAGCAATTGTTAATAGTAAAGAAGTATATAAATTATACAGGTAAATTTCATTTATCATAGCACCAGTGGCTAAGGAGCGGGCAAACTGTGAGTTTAGCATTGCACTGTAATAAGCGTCTAATGTTATTTACAATAACTTTCAACAGAGACATTATGAATAATAAGGACGTTAATGCTAATTTTGGTATATTAGTATCTGTGAGTATAGGAGCTAAGTAGTAGAGCTCGGCATCTCCGATTATGGTGCGATGTTATATTGGCAAAATCGATGGTACGATGTTCATCGCTATCGTACTTGCGACGAGATTGCAATACCATCGCTCCATCGCCATCGGAACCCAAAATCGTCAATTATCATCGGCGATGGCCTACGATGAAATAACCATCGGCAATGGCCATCGTAGGGCGTCACAATCGGCGATGGACCATCGCATTAATACTTTTTAAAAATAAACAGATCTCAAACCACAAACATCGTATAAAAGCGTCTCATATAACTTCGGCCTGTGTGCGATTTTCACACCGGTAATACTGTTCCTACCTGATAAAAGGTGAGAAATATAAGGCCCAGGTTATTAGGGTTAATTAAAGCCTGCTTTACAAAGTCTCATGCTTCAAATGTAATGGCCTTTAAAAACCTTAATAGTACTTGACATTGTTAGATCTGGGGAATGTTTAAAATAAACGGTCAATTTTCCGAAGAGGTCAGTAATGACATTTAGTATTTTTGTTGACATATTTAGGTAAAATAGGGCATTCAAAGACGTTTTTCATGGATAACGTTTTCGCGCAAATGCTTAGTTTCTTAGATATCTGACTTTAAAGTACCCATTGTTTTTGTATGAGAGAAAATAAGATTCGCCATTACGACCAGCTCGATATCGCTTCACACTGTTTTATATATATATATATATATTTCTCGTAGGATATTAGCAGAACCAGTCCTTGCTTGTCAAACCTGAATGAGTAAGAGCAACGTTGTAGCCGAAAAACTACTACGAGGCCTCATTTTTGATGACGCGCCACGGCCGTAATGGCGCATCCTAAATTATTTCACGTGAAACAATGGCAACTTTAGAGTAAAATAACTCTAAAAGTAAGCATTTGCCATGAAACTTTGTTATGAAAAGTCTTAAAATGCCTTATTCTACCTAAATATGTCAAAAAACCAATACGTATAAAACCACCAATACTGGTAAAATTATTGGCTACGACGTGGCTCTTACTCATTAAGGTTATGCAAGCAAGGACTTGTTCTGCTAATATCCTACGAGAAGTATATATATATATATATATATATATATATATATATATANCGAAACGTTGCTTTTTAGTGCTCTGATATACTACTTTCAACAATTTTATTAGAAATGAATACAAGTGTATTTTTAAATTCCTTATCACGCAATGAACTAGAAAAATTTCGACAAGCTGAAAAATTGCAAAAGAAAATATGTCACTTGTCAATCAATCAATTAATTATATATATGTTGACACTCATTTCTTTTACGCCGTAACAGTTTTCGCCGCAAATGCTTAGTTTTTAGATGTGTAACTTTAAAGTACCCATTGTTTTCCTATGAGAGAAAATAAGACTCGCCATTGCTACTAGCACTATATCGTTTCACACTGTTTTTATATATATTTTTCGTAGGGTATTAGCAGAACCAATCCTTGCTTGCCTAACCTTAATGAGAAAGAGCAACGTTGTAGCCGAAAAAATACTACGAGGCTTAGTTCTTGAAGCCGCGCCACGGCCGTAATGGTGCATTTTAACACGCGAAAGAATGGCAACTTTAAAGTCAAATAGCACTAAAAGTGAGCATTTGCTATGAAAACTTTATTCTTGAAAAGTCTTAGAATGCTTTATTCTACCTAATTATGTCAACAAAAACTACTAAGCATAAAATCACCAATACTGGTAAAGTTATTGGCTACAACGTGGCTCTTACTCATTTAGGTTAGGCAAGCAAGGACTGGTTCTACTAATATCCTTCTAGAAATATATCTATATGAGTGGCCCATGCTATCATTATAAATGACGGCAAAAAATAACACTTCATGAAAAAACCCGCAGTCTCCAGTGCTTGTTGCTCTTTAGAAGGCTTCTTAAATGTTTAAATTCAGGATTCTGTCTAAACAATCTATACTGCAATAAGAGAGCTGTGTGTCCGTCACTCCGTCCGCCTGTCTGAAATTTCATTTTCCCCTATCTAATACCGAAGAAAAAGATTCCAAGGTACCCAACTTTTCATCTCCCCAAAATGGGCAAGCGAACAGAGTTCTATTCTTCCCCTATCTAATACTGAAGAAGAAGATTCCAAGGTACCCAATTTTTTTCGCCGCTTGAAATCTGAGTTTCCTCCTATCTTATTCCCATAGAACATGACAGGAAAGATGTAAATATAGTTATAAATAAATAAAAACACGATGTGAATTATTATATAGTAGGTACTGATAAAAAGAACAGCGTACAGCGATTTCGCTTTAGTCGTAATGGCGGATCGTATTTTCTCTCATAGAAAAGCAAAATGAACTTTGAAGTCAAATACCTTGAAAACGTTATTAATGAGAAGCGTCTTAGACTGCCTTATTTTTTTACCTAAATATGTTAGCAAAAATACTAGATGTGATTAATGTGCACTTTGGATAACTGACAGTGAAAAACTACTAAGAATGCGTTATTCCCTGTTCATATATCAATAAAAAAGCGCACGATTGCACAGTTAGTTAAAGACTTAACTTTAAGGCGTCATTTTATGACCACCTTTCGGATGATTCTGCCTGATTGCGCATGATCCGAGCGTTTTTGTGACCGCTTTTTGACATGATTCTCATAGCAATCAACCGTGATCAGTGGTGAAAATTGATCTCAGAGTGAATTTCTCCGCGGGCAAATCATGCGTGATCAAAGAGTGATTCCAGCCGTTGGACAAGTAAAAATTCAAAATTTGAAATGCATGTACGTGTTGTTTTGTTATATTTAGGGATGTATTAAAAAACTTATAATTAATTTTTTTTGTAATATTGACTTCCAGAATTGTAGTTTCGTTAGCTTTATGCTTGTGTATGTTCAAAATACTTTATATACTCCTACCTAGTTCACTTATGCATTGACTTCAAAATAATTAAGAGTTCCTAAGAAATCCATTCCCCACCTTTTTCCCCAAAAATACGATATAAATCTATTTTTCGAAAATAGTCGTCGTGTCTTTGGTTTGTTTACAAATCATTGACAGTTCCGGTGCTTTTCAGTAATATCACGTCGATCATGATCACGGAGATTCTGTTCACAAACGTGGCCACAAAAGGACGCCTTAAATAGGACGCGTTGGAACACGTGTACAATCATCGCGCCTTCGTTGATCAACAAAAGTTGACATCAGCATGACTGTAATGGTGAGTGTGACAAAAAGACAATGGAAACTTTAAAGTCAAATATCTCGAAAACCAAGCATTTTCGGGGAAACGTTATTCATGAAAAACGTCTTAGAATGCCTTACTTTTCCTAAATATGCCTACAAAAATACTAAATATAATTTCTGACCTCTTCGGAAAATTCACAAAATAGACCTTGTAACCCAATATTTGTTTCAATGTTACTAAAAAACAAAAGTTTCAAACTCGCAAGGCTATTTTTCTGTAGTTTTAGCCTTATTTCATTACTTCATTGGCATCGGAAGTACAACCGATGACGATGTCCATCGTATGCCATCGCCGATTGTTCGATACAAATTGCATCGGACCATCGCTATCGCCGATGGATTTTCGCGATGTTCCATCGTAAAATCGTAGTTCATCCGACGGCGATGGTCTTCACTCCATCGTATAATCGGCGATGGCCATCATGCCAAGCTCTGCTAAGTAGTATTGCCAAAATGGCTTTCGTGAGAATGAAAAAAAGGAGATAATTAACACTCTCTGAAAGTGTATACTACCGCCAAGCAAGGCAATGTTGACTAAAAATTTAAATTGATCTTGAAATTACGATTACTCATCAAACTTTGGTCATTTAATTCTCTTGACAGTAATAACAGCTTTTGTAATTTTCTAGATGATCCAACGTTTTGGGTAATGTTCTGACGAACATTTTACCAACACACAAGCAAACTAACCAACCATTACCAAATTTTGATCAATGGTGTCTTTTACCTTTACTAAGAATTCCTTCAAATCTCATGAAGATCCAATTATGACTTTTTAAGTCATACTTCTGACAAATATTTTGTCAAACTTCAGTCAAAGATACAAACGGGAAACTGACCATAACAAAAATTGGGTCATATCATATGTGTCTCGTAATGTGTGTAAAAATTCTTACAAGCTTCGTAAAGATTTGTTCATAAGCTTTTGAGTTATGCTGCTGACAAACATTTTGACAAAGAGAACTCAAACATACAAACGGATGAACCGATCATGACAAAAATGTGGTCATTTGTGTTTTTCAATATGTGTAAAAATTCATACATATTTCATGAAGATCTGAATTATTTTGCTGACAGGCAATAAACAAACAAGCAAACTGGCAAATAAATCAACACGAAAATTTAATCATTTTCTCTTAGTAATAACCAAAACAGTTCCTGCAAGCTGCAACTCTCATGAAGAATAGTTTCCTAAATTTTTGAGTTATGCTACCGAGAAAAAGAGACGGACAAACAAGTAAACGGTTGACGGGAATTTTACCGAAAGTGAGTCATGTGTTCCACCGAACATACCTCACAATCCCTCTAAATTTCATACAACTTCGTCCATAACTTTTGAAGTTATCCTGGTAAAAGACAGACAAACAAACAAAAGAGATAGACATATAAGCTCGATTAAAACATAACATTTAGCGCAGGTAACAGTGTTGGTAATTATTTAGATATTTACATCATAACTACGAGTATTATGAGGCAGATAATTAAAAGATATCAATTTAACAACTATGAAACTATAAATCGTTTAAAACAAATCATTTATTTTTAATGCACAACCGTCCAGTAACATCGCATCTCATGTAAGGCAATTAAAAACAACTTTACAGTTACATAGCAACGAGTAAGAGCTATATATGTTGCCGGCTGGGTGCGATGTGCAGGCAGGAAGATGCGGCGAATAAGACAAAAATTGAGAGCGACTGGCCCCGAATAACGCAGTGATAATGAACAATAGAGCAATTACGCGGAGCCTCTCCTAGCTGTCGATAAGACCCGATGTGTCTGTCGCACTGACAGCGATGTCTATATTTCCTCTGCTTTGTCGCAAAGGCCTCATTCCGGCAGAAAAGAAAAGAAAATGGCCCTCTGAAAGCTCCCAGAGGTGTTTCTATTTCCTTATTTCAGAGCATTGCTAGCCGGGGAAATAATATATTTCATCGCCATAAAGTAAGGAAATGATGGCGCTGGGGGCGTAATAAAGAACTGCAGCCTCTCTGCGCGATTGCCTTCTTCTCATCGAGTCCAGTTTTTGCCCGAAGTTCCTCTACTGAATTATTTCAGTTCTCATGAACATGTGGGAGCCTCCTACGCAACATAAAGTCGGTTTCTATATTAGATTATTCTATCGAATTGTTGCATTTTAGAAAGCGTTGGATTTTGTCCGGGACTGAAAGTCGCATTCGGAATTTAAAATTCGTCTTCTGAAATATGTTTTATCTGAACTTGCGGGATCTTGTTCGAAAGGAAATGCATTCGAAATTAAATTCCTACTCTCAGTTATTAACTTCCCGTCACGTGCGGTTTTCTACGCCACCAAAAGTCACTTTACAATTTCTTTCTCATTGAAAATAAATTAGTATCGATTCTCGGCGACCGTTTTTGATGAAGTCTTAGGCCGTAACTTCAAATTGATTCCATCTGAGACGGCCGAAGGCTCTGTCCTAATCAGTAATCTGAAACGCGAAGTCGCGTTGCGATTATCACTTAATTGGAACTCGTCCCAAAGTTGTGATTCGAATGCCCATGATTGAAGAAAGTTCCAAAAAGAATGCCTGTTATCCTCATATGTTCTTGAGAACTAAAGTTATGCCTCTATCTCTTTCGCTATGCAAATTAAGATAATTTCCTATTCTTTGTTATGAGCACTAAAATTCGTCTATCTCTTACGCTTTGAGAATTAAAACAATTCGCTTATCTCTTTCGTTGTGAAAGCTAAAATTATTCTTCTGCCTCACTATCATAACTAAAATAATTCACGTATCTTTTTCCCAATAAGCACGAAAATAATTCCTCTATCTCTTTTATTATGAGTGCTAAAATAATTCGTCTATCTTTATTATTAAGAAAACTTCATAAAAAAACTCCTGTATCCCTCTCACTGTGAGAACTGCTCCATCTCTTTCACTATTAGAACTAAAACAATTCCTCTATCTCTTTCACTGAAAAAGTAAACAATTTCTCTACCTCTGTAGCAGTGAAAACAGAAACATGGTATTACTTTATTTTTCTCGTTAAGAGAACTTAAATCATACCTCTTTCGATATCAGAACTAAAATAATTTCTCTATCTCTCTTATTATGAGAGCTGAAATACTGCAATTCGTCTATCTTCATTATTAAGAGAACTTCAATAATTCGTCTATCGCTACGATCGAGCCGCTCTCCGGCGACCATAGGCCGGCACAGCAGCACTCGCTCGGACCTACTGTACGCTAGGGCCAACGCTGTGCCGCAGATGGAGGGAGGCCCCACATGCCTGTAAGGCAGACTAATGGTCAAGTCATGTAAATCTAGGCCCGCAAGCTGGGGAAAATGGCAATTTTATGGCAGCCGCGTCGGATTTGCGTCCGAAAAGAGAGCAAATTTTCTTGCCTAAAGCGTCTAATTTTGAAAGTTGCTACCATCACTTGTTATGAAAATCGGTGCTTGGGTGTAATAGTGCGTACGGCCACCGTATACATCCAAATTATCCTCCGAAATGATGCTACAGAACATTGCCTCCTTGTCCTAAGATAGCAGTGCCAGTGGTTTGTTTTTGAGTTCCTTGTATATTATGCTGGGGACACACTAGACATTTACACAGACAACTTGATGCGAGGATGCGAGACTCGGACGTCATTTATGCCACGGTATCTATGCTGCCGATGTTAAGTATGTATCGAAACGACCCGCGAGCTGCTCATCCGAGCAACCAGTTGGGAATAGAAATGTGTATTTGTCCCCGGCAGCACTATCGTCGTTCACGACGATTTTGCGTTCAAGTAAGCTTTCCTGCGCGCCCCACTACTAAAATAAACACTACCTAGGCTAACGTAACCTAGCCTAACCTAACCTACCCTTACCTCTTACCTAACCTAACCTCCTTACATAACCTTCTAACCTAACCTAACCTTACCTAACCTAACCCAACCTAACCTTTCTAACCTTACCTAACGTTACCTAACCTAATCTAACCTTACCTAACCTAACTTAATCAGCAATACAGCGAGCAGCGCGGCGCACCAACTTGAAACACACACACAAATTGTCGCGAACGACGATAGCGCTCACCGGCATTACAAGCACAGATGGTGGCAGTGAAGATGCTGCTGACAAACACTTCCCCCATTCACCACTCTACATGCATTGATAGGTTTTTACGTCAACTAAGGTAAAGCTAAACCCGTTGTGTTCATTAATTTGGCCCTTCCAATTTTTTTTATTTCTTGGAAAATGCTTCTAATTGATCATCAAGCTTTAGCTGAAAGTATATCAAAGCTGCCAAATCCTTTGGATAAACTGGGCATTGTCGATGCTTTCGATGTATCCAAGAGAAAAAAGCGCCAAGTATTTTATGATTAGGCGCACGCTCGATTGGGTCGTCAAAGTCCATCTAAGCCAGGCTCACTCGACTTGACTTGTACGGAATTGCAGACAGGAACTTTAGCTTCGCCATTTTAAATCTTGTTGCAGGTGTTTTATGGCACTCAATTACATTGAGCCAAATGAAATCTGCACTTTAAGAAATCATATTGAGTTCTTGGAAGTCTCAGGTAAAAGAGTAATAGGTTATAGAGTCTCAGGTAATAGAGTAAGAATCGACTCTTGAAACTTGAGTCAAGGGGCCGAAGCCAACGCAACTGCCTGAAATTTCGGGAAAGTCGAGCTTCGAAGGCTTATTTCGCTGTCCAATCGAACGCGTCCTAACTATAGTGTACAGGCTTTCGCAAATAATGAAATAATTTGTTTAGTAGCTGCCTCTTCTGTATCTATTCAGTTGGAAACTAAGTTCTTGCTGATTATTTAGCATTTTGAAATGCTTTGTATTTTTCAAATATGAAATATATTTTTTTTCAAATATTTTGTACTGAAAACATTTAAAGTCTATTTTTCTTGTTGCAAGTATTTTCAATTAGTTTCTGTTTATTTTCATCCCGCCAAAATGTAATGTCAAGTGGATAGACCGCGCATTTGTGACATTGTTTTTTTTTTTCAACCAAGGTTCTAACACCACAAAAGCTGCTCACGATATTTGCGCTGCATATGGATAGGGTGCCATTGCTGAAAAACCGCTCGTCATTGGTATGCCAAGTTGAAAAATGGAAATTTCGGCCTCAGAGACTCACGTCGTCTTGGTCTTCCACTGAGGTCGATGAGTAAGGATTAAACCATCTTTTGCTCGACAATCTTCGTCAAACGACAAGAGAACTTACATAGAAAATAGAATCCTCCCGCACTGCTGTACGGAAGCATCTTTACTTGATGGGAAAGGGACGTATGGATCATGGGTTCCGCATGCTTTCAAGTGACATACAAAAATCAACCTGCCACAATCACCGCTGGTTTGTTTACTTGCCACGGTCAACTCCGGACACAAGCAATGATTTCCTTACAGAATCGTTACTGGAAACGAAAAATGGTGCCTGTGCATGATTAAATGCAATGCGAGGAGTTGTTCTTAATATGGTGAAGAACTGAAGGCCTGGTTGGGTGAGTTTTTCGAGACAAAACCGGGTAGATTATACCAACTTGCCAACGAGGTATTGAAAATATTGTTGAACGTTGGTAAAAAGTTGTAAATAGCAATGAAGAATGCATTATTCATTAGTTGCTATTTTTATAAAAACCTTTAAAAACCATTAATACAAGAAAAGGCAAGGACTTAGTTTCAAACCCAACATATTTGTTTTACGAAAATTGTACTGTTGCGAGTGCGTTTCGCCTGTGTTCTTCATCACGAATTCAAGCGTCAGAGGAGGTGATTGGTTGTCACTTCCTCTCTTGCAAAGCGTTGCCATCCTACTTCCCGTACTACCAATAATTACGGTGAATATCCGTCAGAAACTTTCGGTTTACGGTCCGTCCACTCCCCGTTCCCAAGATAGAGAGAGACTGGTTATATTGCGATTGTTTTAAGCGTAAAAATGAGAACTGATCAATAAAGCGTGAAGTAAGTACGTACACGAACAAATGATGTGTAAATATCGTTGTAGAAGCCGCAAACAACTGAAGGGTTTACAAACGCTGTATCGTTCTATAGCAAAAAGAGCACTCTGAGAGCGCATACATACCTCAACCAAGTAAGGTAACATTAAAACGAAAAACTTAAATTGGTCAAAAAACTAGGATTTCATTTTTTATAATCACCAAAATTTCATTATTTGTGCATCTTAACAGTAATAAGAGCTTATGAAATTTTCTTGGAGATTCGTCCGTAACTTTTTGAGTTCGATTGTGGCTAACATTTTGACAAACATTTATCAAACACACAAACGGACGAACCACTCTTCTCCAAAATTTGGTCATTTGTGTCCGTTAACATTTGAACATTTCTACCAATTCCTGCAAATTCATGAATATTCGGCGATAACGGTTTGCGTTATACTCTGACACACATTAGTCAACGCATAATTGGACAAGCGATCATCGCCAAAACTTAGTCATTTGTGTCGTTCATCATTACCGAAAATTTCTGCAATTTTCATGAGGATCCGTTGACAACTTTATGAGTTATATTGCTAGCAACAAGAGCAACAAACGTAGAGACAAACCAACAAGCGAACGAACAGATCAACACAAAAATTTTGTCATTTGCTTCTAGTAACAACCCCAATTTTTGTAAATTTCATAAAGATCGTTTGATGACTTTTTGAGTTAAGCTATCCAAAAAATGAGGCAGACAGACAAACGGTTGGACGGATCTTCACCAAAAGTTAATCATCTGTTCCTCCTAACATGCCTTCACCATCCCTGCAAGTTTCATAAAAATCCTTCCATAACTTCTTGAGTTATCTTGGTGACAGACTCACAGCCGGAGAAACAGTCAAACTCGCTAAAACATAACCTCCTCGCCGGAGGTAAGTATATTAAGAGTGTCAATGAGCAGGATGCCAGCACATACAACGTCACTCTCACAGCCGCTTCCGGAAGCTCTAAATAGCAAGGTTATACGGTATGTAATGAGACAAACAACCCAAGCGCATCCGTACACGTTTCTCCGGGATCCGTGAATACTGACCGTCAACTGCGTATCACACTGTACGTAGATTTACGTCTTCTTGTATATTTTGTCAGCTATTAGCGGATGCGGGGCACCGCTCTCGATAACCTCTGCTAGAACTCCGGTTGTCTGTCGACAGATGCATCCTGTGCGAATAAATTATTTCTAACAAGCTTTAATGCTTGGCCGTTATACGGATGCAGGCCCCATGAAAGGTTGCCTGCATATTTTCATTTGTTAGACGTGTGTTGAACGCACGTAAAGGATACTACCCACAGTTGAGTATTTTTACTTATTGAGGCTTGCAATACAGCAATAAATGTTAATGATATATACACACATACACGCGAAACTAATGATAAGGAAGCACTCCCAGCTCCTTGATCACAATGACGTCCTGTCTTTTTCTTCGTATGCATGTCTTGTTGCAACGTTTTTGCTATTCCCTGATTTAAGTCAGGCTTTTAGAGGAAAAACTAGCACTCTGCATGCAGAACAGTGGCTACCTCCGCCAAGCAATGCAACATTAACGAAAACTTCGAACGCGTTTTGAAAATGTGATTACCTCTTTATCAGCACTAAAATCTGGTCATTTGTTCCTTTTGACAGTAATTGAATGTTCTCTAATTTTTTTGAAGGTCCGTCCGTAAGTTCGTGAGTTATGTTCTGAAAACATTTTGACAAACTTGAGTCAAACACGCAAATTTAATGGATCGACGATCGGATCATCACGAAAGTTTCGTCATTTAATTGTGTCTTTCAATATCTCTAGCAATTCTTACAAATTTCATGAAGATCCATCCATTCATAACTTTCTGAGCTATTCCAGCGGGCTCCAAAAACTTCTAACAGTTTGTGAAAATGAAGCTAGTAAGGTTTGTATGGAATATACCTAATACTGTGAAAACTGTCTCCATGTACATTAAAACTAGGAAACAAAAAACAAACCTGTCGGCCGAGAAAGTGACACATCTCAGTGGCGTAGAGCTCAATTATGTAAACCACTTTTCTTATCTAGGCCACAAAATCACTGATGATTTTCGTGATATCCAGGACATAGAGAAAGAAACTTGGAAGCTACACGCCGTGGGCAACATGCTAGTGAGGAAATTTGGTCACTGTTTCTGAGAGGTCAAGTGTCAGTTGTTTCGTAGCTATTGTTACCCTATTGTACTGTAACTCGCTTTGGTCGAACTTTAGGAAGAAGACCATTGGGCGCCTACGGGTGGCTTATAATGACATATTTCGCCGGCTTATGAATGTACCTAAGTCGTATAGTGTTCGTGTGATATTTGCTCATAAGTATACTGACTGTCTGTGTTATATACGCGATTCGCACATACACATTCCAATGTGTGTTATATACGCAATTCGCACATACAACATTCCAATGCGTTAGCCAGTAACATTAAAATGTATAGACGCAGTCTTTATGTCATGCCTGGCGGTTCGTTTATGACCATGCAAAATGTGCCGGCATCCCCGCGCTGCCTCTGAG
>LQNS02278171.1:19724791-19738659 GCA_001587735.2 Parhyale hawaiensis | reverse complement strand
AAAAAACGAACGGGAAAACTGGCCCGTACGGCATCGCAACGGTTCCAAGGCAAACTCATGAAGAGCACCAGTCCGCCGAGTATACCTCACCTGAACAAATGGATCTGGAAGAAACTCAGACAGTGGATGACTGTGGCAGTTAGTCTATAGCTAGATTTTATACAGAAAACAGACTCCACCAACTCTGCGACAGGGCACAACACCACCCAGCATGCATGAGTGGGTTCACCCTTAAAATTAGCGTCCATGGAAACAGCGTGTAGGGGAAGTAGTGGAAGAGCAGACGCATCATCAGTTGGAGAGTAGCTAAAAAGAGTTCGGTGTGAAGCAAAGTTGACCGGAAAGAATGGTAGGTATCTATGCCAAGGGCCTTACAGAGGCTACATAAATCGATAGATTTCTCCTGGACTTGGGCTTCCCTATAGTATAGGATGAGCAGTTCTAATTCGCTAACCAAACCCGATGGCTTATTCTATTCCCCTGAGAACACGCTGGTAGCGATTTGATTTCGTTTAACTTGATCCAAACCTTAGCTTGTTAAGCAGACTCGGCTCAGCTTTTCGGCAAGTTCATGGGAATTGGTTTGAATACCTAAAATGTATGAAATTCAATCTAAAAGAGGCAACAAACACTGCAACTCAAATTTGGGACTGGAAAAAAGCTCATTAAATTTGCTCTCATCAGTGTGTGCCAATCAATATTACCTTAATTGACATTTTTTTTCATCAAATTTCACGTACGGTTATACTCTCAGCCATTGACTGCAGAATTTGTTAGCCTACTCATATTGCCAGAAATCTAATCACTAGCAGCGAATTCACATAAACTGATTAGAGGTTCAACTGGTTAGAGGCTTAGAGCTCACAGTAACATTCTGGAACTGGCAGCACCCATGTGTCCTTTCCCGTTTCTCATCTTGAAACTCCACATTGGGTCTACTAGGCCTTGAGTTACCGGTACTATAGTATCCATCATTAGCTACCACATCTATTCTCAATACCTATCTCAAAAAAATTATGAATCATGTACGGTAACTTTATTTTGAAGAAGAAGAAAAAAAAAAAAGATATTCAGCAAAACAATCACATTTATTTACAACTATCCACTCTGATGTTGCTATTTTCCTGAAAAAGTATCGGTAAAAGTACCTATCGTCAATTTTTAGGTAATCGGCAGATTGCTAGGCATCGGTAGCAAAAGTGGTATCGGTACACCCCTAATACCTAGTGTGATATCCATAGTTATGTCTCTTCTTACTTCCTCTGTTGTGGAAACGTAGACTTGAACTTCTGAGTGTAATAACGAAGTAATGCATGAGGATGATGGTTTGGCGACGGCCCCGCGAGCGGAATAGCTGAGGGCCTCCTTTTTCTGAATCCAGCCCTACCTATCTGTCCCATAGAGCTAGAGGACTATCAGTATATACATAGCTACTTACCTACTAGGTAGGTAGCTATTCCTTGCTGAGGTGGAGGGATCTCACCACAACTGAACGATGCTCAAGGTATAGCTAGCTATATGGAATGCCTGCCTCACAGTTTCTGAATGACGCCATAGCGCCACATCCGCCTTGTACAGGACGCTTGCTTAGCATTATTGCAGCACGATACGCTCCAGAGACTAGACGCCGCGCATCGTGCGGGGCGACTGCAGCAGGGCGATAAGTTGTGTTGCGCACGGCTGGCCCAGACCACAGTTGCGCGTGTACTGCGCCGGAGCAGACGTTGCGGCTGAGCTCCGAGCTCTATTATCATGAGCTGTTGTTCAGTGGCGTGACCGTGTGAGGTTAGATACCTACCATTGCAGTGAGCTATTAGAATCGAAAGTACCTACTTCTATTATATTCAGCCTCGTTTGTATTATCTATTGTATGGCTGCAGGACTGGCCTTTTAGAAACTAAAGAACGTACAGATCAGCTGGCCGGGTATATTAGCGTATAACTATAGGCAGGTGATGCATACGTTGACTATGAGTCATGTCGCTGATTATGCCGTGTGCCTCTCATGTGTGTATTTGCGTATGGCTGTTACTATCCTGTAGACTGAGCTTGGATACATAGGTACGTACCGTATCTCCGGCTGTGGCAATTCATTGTGTTTTTCTTGTGTACCCTCGATATAGTTGGGCTGTTTGAGACATGAACAGAAATCACCAGTATTTGTATAGGTAGCCTGGACTTCTCTACTTCTCCAAATTTAGAGAGTAGCTAGTCGTTGATTGGTAGGTGAGGCGAAGGACAACACTAACGGCTGCGCTATAGCGACCAGTCCACATGAGACACTTCATCGAAAACAAGTCAACTTCTGTACCATTGAAATTCCCTTCTATACTCCACTGAATCGAGGACAAAAACTGACGATAACCGTCATCTAAATGGAGTAGCCAATTGACAACACATGGTAGGCTAATTTCGGTACTTAGTGGCCAATGCATTTCGGCGCTCAAGCAGCGGTGGGTTAGGATTCTGTATGTAGGCAACGACCATCATGATCGGAATGACCTGTAGCTGATTTGCCTATTACCTGCTACTTCTCTAAGCTTCCATTTCACGGCTCGCAGGAGTAAGCTGATATATCTCTGTCTTCCTACTGTACTATTTCCTTTTGTTTGCTCGAGGTACGGTAGGACTATATGTGAGCCTGTTGGTATACTGGGGTCTGAGCTCTGCGTGCAACTTGTATTATCATTATTTTTACAAGCCCCTTGGCCAGGCCAGCTAAAATGAAACGCTGTGTCTCAATCATACTGTACGAGGATCATCTGTTAAATTCTCTGTTCCAATGCAGTCAAGAGTTCTTTCTATCTCCTGTCTGAAATTGAGCTGCTCAATGCCATTCGTGTCTGCAGGCTGAGTGTATGTATTTATTCTCATTGTACGTGGCCACCAATATTTGTCACTGGGCCTAATTACTAGGTTGAATTTTGGCTACTTTGTACTTGTAAGCTTGTAAGCATATTTTGTGAACCCATTGTGTTCTTAATAAAAGCTAATTATTAATTATTATTAACCGGTACCTACGCCTTAACGTTTAATCAACATGGTTAGCTACCTGAAATCAACATCCTATTCACCGAATTGAAATAAATATTCCCTCTTCACCAATTGCATGGGCTTGTGACCGGCCCCTTAAATGTTTTACTAATCCATGGAAAATTCACTTACAGAACATCAAATTGAGCACAAATTACGAAAGCACCAAGAACTGGATAAGCCTGCTACCACTTGGAAATAGAATTTTTTTTTTCTTGCTGTTCTGTGACTCACGGGCAACTGTGGTTTTACCAGCACAAACCCGCATCCGTGCTGTTGCATCACTGATCTGGCAGTCAAGTTTATGGCCACCGCATCGCGTCTCATAGTCAGCTCACGTCTCCAGGTTAAAAAGGTAGGTGTATAAATACGTGTTTGGAGTGTCGTATCCCCAACACTTTGAGGAACAAGAATTAAGAATGAAAAAAAAAAAAAAACGCGGGAATAGAAGGCATGTGAAGAGGTTCAAGAGGTTCAGCCAGAGAGCCGCCGGGGGGGGGGGTGAAAGGAGCCTGTCTTTTGACTCTGATGTCACAGCCCAGATTAGAATATTTGCGAGCTATTGGTGTGGATCAGAACATTTTATTGTGTCTTTCCGGTGTCAAAGTTGAGACCGCCTGGCTTATTTTTAAACTGCAAACGGAGTGTAATTTGACAATTTCATTCTGAAAATCATATTAAGTTAGATGTTCTCTGAACAACAGAAGTACAGCTACGTTATACGTACTAATCAAATAGTCCCTGTAGTTGTTACCGGTATTATCGATTCTTTATATAAAAATAACATCTTTGGATCATTGACCCATCTCATCCTCTGTCATGTTTTGTTCAGTAAGAGAAAATTGTTTCGCATCTAGAGCACTCTTGGGTGGCACGATTTTTTTTTTTTTTAATTTTTTTACTTTTTATTTGGCTTTCAAGTCAAGATACGCGTGCTTTATACCTAATCACCTATAGTCTATTACTAGTTTACGTATTCTTCCGAGCCCTTAATTTTTAAATTTTGACAATACTGTATTAAATTTGTGAACAATTAGCCTAGTTTGAAAAGAGTCATTGAATGTCCCATTTGTTCTTGGAACACCATGAAATATGTGTGCCATTAAGTTAGGTTGGTTAGGCAGTAATTCTAACTGAATCGAACCTATCCTAACCTATTTTTGATTAACGTAACCTCATCCAGTTCGTACTTTTCTGGACCCGGACCATAGTGGTGTTCCGCGGAATTTATTTGTGTAATATCATACATGATCTTCATAAATAACTGGGACAATATTCGAATCTTAGTGCATGTAGTTAGACGCTACTGTATTTGTGAGATCTTGAATGGCGCACCATACTGCATTTGGTACGTAGCTAACTGAAACAACATTATATAAGATGCCTGAGACACCTTACCCTAAGAGTAGGGCAGATGAAGTGGTTTTCTTCGCTGTGCAAAGTTATAGTAGTGCAGTGTTTGACTTGGTTGAGAATCACTTTCTTGTTGATTTTCGTATGGGTATATTTGCTTGACAATCTCAATGCTTTGCATAAGGTTTGTTTTCGAATGAGCTTCTTGTAGCTTTATGCTGGTGTAACAATATACATATTGTAATGGTGCTTGCTGTTACATTTGAGCAATCTCGAAAACTGCCGACATTTGTCAGATTTTCGTAGCTCATGAGGAAAACCATGTAGCTATTGTTAACAGTTTGTGTGACTTGTATTGTCTGGCTGGCAAACCTTGTGAACAATTTAAGACACGTTTCTTGTCTTTTTTCTCGTATAAAAAATAGTTTGGTTCTGGCAAACTGCTTTAGAAATTGCCAGTTTATATTTGTGTGTTGACTACAGGAAACTCTCGATATAATTTCTCTCGATCAGCGTTTCTCTCGTTGTATTTCGTTTGTTCATCTCGTTGAGTGTGGGTAGGTATCTCGTTTTTCGTCGGTAACTTCTGTTCTTACTGTCCGCTATTCTAGCATTGTTTTGAAAAAGAAAAAAACGTGGAGGCCATATTGTAAAGTGTAAACAAGACACGTGTACCTTCCTGTATTGTTCTTTCTCTTTCATATCTAAAATACACTTACTGTACATAGTTTACTGCATAGAACAGGGCATCTCGATATGTGTAGCTATCTCTCTCTATAGATGTGTGGTCCCGCTCAACCACCCTGATGGAGAGTTTCCTGTAGTTCATCATCATTGCGCTTACAGGGTTAGCTCAACGGTGTAGCGCACTCCTTACTTACCATATTGTTTATCCTCAGTTCTGACGAAGATGTCAAAAAGACGACCACCACGTACGGCTGCCCTGGCTAGCATTATTGTGGAGAACATTTCGCCTCGCACAACGGAGGAACACCTGCGTGAATTGTTCAAGCGCTACTCCGAAAACATTGGCGATGTTCATGTTCCTATTCAGAGCACGAATGGAAAGGGCGAAAAGTACGCCTTTGTAAGGTAAGACTCGTAGTCCTAGAATTTGTACAATTGCCATGTTTTTCGTGTCCGGGTCTTTCTTAATATAATTTTTATTAAGCTTGCTAGCAGTCATATAGCTAACTTGAGTAGAAACAGTAAAAAGCTGTTGGACTAAGTTACCTTGTTTGCGACGGGCTAATAATGTAGTTTGTCAGTGAATTATTTTCATAGACAAAACAATCGCTGGTGCCTGTGAAGATAGTTAAACTGAAGAGCAGAGCCTGCTTTTGTATTAGTCCTAAATTTCATCATCTTATTGTCCTTTGCTAAATTACGGGCGTAAAACTAGTAGTGTTTCCATTTCTAGCTCTGCTATTGTTCCTGGGGTGATGAAGTTTGCAAGATAATAATGATTCCAATTCTAGCACTTTCAAAGCTCGCTTATTCCTGTTTCTTTTTGTTTTATTTTTTTTAAGGTGGTAGGGACTTCAGTAAATTTAGTCCAGTGTAGTACGGCAAGTGTATGTTAGCTGTGGGGAATCACACCCTGAGAAGCATCCTATAGGTTTTCTGAGCCTGGGTTGCCTATGCCTTCGAGACTAGTTTATTTCGTCCTCATTGTACTTTTTTGTCGCTCCTGCTTCTCATAGCAATCTTATTTAAATTGCGTTGTCCATCGCTTTCGACTTACTTTCGCTTTCTCACTTTTTTGGACGTAGCTGGTGCATGTTCTTTCGATTTTGCTCTCGTGAAACACTTGCTGTGGCTTAAGCAATAGCAATCTACCAAGTTAACAATTATATGGGTGGTAATAGTTCCGGCTTACTTGATGTTCACTGAAGGAATCATTCTTTTCACCATCCCATGTTACAGTTGCTACTACGTGATCCCCAGAGACCTCGCAGGTTAAGTACGGTTCTTACCTTTGCCTTAGTTGAGTTTTCGAGACGCAGTGCTTTTCGTGTCAGCAATGTTCCTTTTGTTCTTCATACTCCTACTCTACTCTATTGCTGTTTTTTTCTTCTCTGCTCGTTTTCTATTTCGGTTAATGGAATCTTCGTTTTACGTGCCGTACCAATTCCATATCCCTTTTAAGATATCTCCTCTTTGTATTGCAGCGTAAGCGCTGACAAGAGTAAGGCTCGACGAGGAATAAAAGATACCAATAAAACCTCTTCGGCACCAAAAAATGCTACCGTACTTGGTCTCATTTCAAATAGTATAGCCCTCATGAAACTTGAGTGTACTGCGAACGAAAAGGTTAAATATCTTTCTGGGAAAGCAGCAAATGAAGCTCAAAACATAAACTCTAGCCTATCGAATCACCTCTTAAATTCTCTTCAGTGGAAGTAACTAACGAGCCTCCACCAATAAATTTAATTGTCCTCCGTTGTTTTCAATGGCCGAGCAAACTATGCTCCAACATATATTCTGTCGACCCACCGCCCAGGTTCTATACAGTGGAAGTTGCCACCGAGGCCATTGGTGCTCTAGACGGCTCCATTCTGGACGGAAACCATCTGGAACTGAAGCTTGATAGGTTGCCAAGCAGCCTCAACACACGTGAGTTCTGTGTCTGTGCATCGTGCGCCCTTCTTAAGTCATAAGGAAGCACGTCTTAGATTATAAGGATTCTTCCCGCTCCTCGTCTCTCATCCATAGTAGGTACCCCTGCCGGTTGCCACGGCTCTCATTGACAACAATCTGGATATCTTTCTTTCATGACCATGCTGCCCGCTTATTTTCTATCCTTTTTAAATATTTTGCGCATCGTACTGTCTGTAAGTTAACCGTTTCTGCTGACATATCCTGGGCTTGGGTTCCCCTTTCACTTCTTAAATTCTGGACTTTGGTTCGCTGTTTTTTTTGACAAGTCTCGTGCAATTTCCTTTTTCAACTGTTGAAAGGCCACGTCCTGTCCAGGGCGTCTAAAGCCGACTGCACCCGAGGTGTTTAGCTTGTTTACTCTCCGTACACAGTACAAAGGTAAACTGCACAGCTTCCCAAGTTTAGTTGACTGTAAAGTTGAAGCAAAACTAGAAACTTGAGCTGCTTGTGACACTTGCTGAGCTAACTGATTTGATTATTATTATTAAATCACACCAGACTGGCAACGTAGGAACGGAGAAACTCCATGAGGTTAACACACCCCCACGCAACCAGCCCAGCGGGTGAAGAAAACAAAAAAAAATGGAAAAAAAGAAGATCCGGGATCACAGAATAGCTCTGTGTACAGATCGTTTAAAGCTGCCAATACCCGCACCAGCAAAGACAGAGCCAACAAGACCATTCCAAACATCCACACACGATGGAAAAAAACGAACGGGAATACTGGCCCGTACGGCATCGTAACGGTTCCAAGGCAAACTCATGAAGAGCAAACGTTTAGCAACTTTTTTGGTAGACTCACGGCTACATCAACGAGGAAGCGACAAAGACACTGAAACACTTTGCACGGGGCACGGAGACAGCATATTATAGTGTGAACCTGCCTGCAAACCACAGTATTAACTAACTTTAGATCACACTGGACTCGACGGCCTACTTTTCGATGGAGTACTTGCTACGGAAATTGATGAAACTTTGATAGTTTTTTACCCGTTCAACGTAGCGACCTCAAAAAAACTGCTCATGGTAACGCCATGAACGCTTCTATTGGCAAGAAGCACGTATACGTGAACACTGGCCATTGGGATATTATATAGTTTTGATGAACTTAAGGTTACTTTGGTGGCTTAATGTTCAATGATCGTCGCTTACAATTGACCTCTAGCTGCGTACTTGTGTTTCCTGCTAATAAACGTTTTTTTTATCGGTTTCTTTTTTGTTTGAGGCTTCTATGGTAAATAACAGAACAATTTATGAAAGTTTTATCTATCAGCGTAGGACCTACTTGGGATTTTGAGTTGGCCGTTAAGCCTAGCGTTGGCTATGAAGTGAATAAGTTAGCTACTTCGTGTCTCTTGTGCGAAGCAACCGCCCTTCTCGCTCCAGATCTTCACTTTTAACCTCTCTCTCGGAAGGTAGGTATAGGGTGGGCCAAAGGGCCAGGTCCGTTCATTCTATGTTTTGGGTAGCAGTGCCCCAGGCAAGGCCACCTAGACAACAAGGCCGCACGCGTGGGCGGGGCCTATCGAGTGACGTCATCACGCTTGGTGCATTATTCGGTTTCCTCGCTAGGGCTATTACCATCAAATTGAGTAGTTTTTATCTTGAGTTTCCACAATCACGGCGAACTCACGGACGAAAAAATCACGTACATGTCGCCAGTCCAATGAGCGTTGATCGTGTGTGGGAACACCCTCGTGCATGAGTTTTATGTTTCTATCAAGATGCTACATATATATATGCCTTATTTCTTCCTTTGTTAGGTCGTATTGGTTGTAGAGACGGAAGCTTAAGCTACTAAGTGTAATATAGTTGATCATAATAGGAATTGAACCCAACGTATTGCGCATGGAGATTTCGGGGTTTGTTTAGTAAGTAATTTTGAAATTCTTTGAGAGATCTCGTAACATTCTTTGTGTCGTAGTGCCGATTCATTGTACTTAGAATATTTTACATGTACCTACACATTAGGACAAACACCAATAGTTGGCCAACGGTAAATAGTTTCTAAGCAACATTATATTTTCAATCAAACTGATCATGTTTTACCCGCAGTGTTGACATACTATTCTCCTTGGGGCTTTGGAAAGTTTAGTTTTTCATATTTCTTAAGTCCATTGCAGAGTCTTTATTGCGGGAAACAAGGTGAAGTCATGCAGTCAAACTGCAGCTGTTTCAGATATATGCATAGCCAGCTAAATTGAGTCTCTGATGTGCTCTCTTCATTTTCAGGACGAATGTGACTGCACCGACTGCAGCTGTTTTCCCTTTGCACTACCGTTTATTATACCTGCTGCCTCAGTCGGTGACGGCACCCGGCCGTCGATGTTCCAGAGTTTACATTGCAGCAGATAACACAAAGTGTTCTTTAATTGTTGTAATTTTAAGGCTTATGTACTTCGCTCGATCACTTGTTGATACACATTTACATTTGGATGCGAGAGCAGCGGCTTGCCGATAATTTTTTTTTTTTCTCTCGCTCTGTATGGAAGTAAAACCGTGGAGGTCTTAGGGCCCTGTCAGACGAGCGGGTTGGCCGCCGCGGGTGCAAAGCGGGTCAGTCGCCGCGGAACCGCTTTAGAAAGAGTTTGTATTGATTCCTATGTAAAACGCTGGCTGATATCAACGGGCGGCCTACCCGCCTGACCGCGACGGGTGAGACGCATTTCCCCACTTGAAACCGCCGCGGCCAGCCCGCCTGGCTATGTCAGACGAGCGGTGTCGGGGCGGCACGACCGCGGCGGTCGCCAGGGTTGCCTGCACTACCGCATTTTGCTTTTCAATTGAGTCTTGCAAATGTGTGAACTGTTCATAGAAGCATTTAGAAATAATTAAAAGATGTAGTGGGATAATTTTCCAATTTTTTCAATAGCATCATCTGTTAATCGGGCACTTGTGACTGGGTATGCCCATAACCGTTTACGACGCCGCTGTTGACGTTTCTTTCGAAGCAAAAGTGTTAATCACAATACTTCCTGTTCTAAACACATTTTAATACAACCATACGCTTCATCAACGGCACGCTTCGAACTGCAGCGGCAGCCGCACGCAACCGCCTATATTATGTCACACGGGCTGGTCGGCCGCTACTGAACCACATCGGGTTAGTAGCGGCCGACCCGCCCGTGTGACATGGTAAAGACGGCCAGACCGCCAGCAGGCAAAAACCGCTCGTCTGACAGGGCCCTTAGTGTCAGTGCGAGCCGACAAAAGTGTGTCCGTGCGCTGCGTATAGAGCTTCCGGCGCTCAGCGCCTGTGAGACGTTCTCGCAAGAGGAAGGGAGCATGTGCTGTTCTACGGGCTGTGGATATCTGTGAGGATGCTATTGTTTTAGTTGGAATTGAGACAATCTCTGATACGTAGACACGATGTAATAAAATGACCGCTAGTTTGTATTCAACGCGAGATATGGCTTGTTGAAAACTCTACTAGTAATAGTTACTCGCTCAAGTAAGGTTCAGTTAAACTGTATTAATAAGTATTTTTCTTGGGATAAGGCACCTGGAAAGCCCGTGTTACAAGACCTTCGAAACCATTTCATTTTGTTGTACAAAACTATTGGAATAATTCCCGATTTGGACTACGATTTAATTTTTCGAAATCTCTGTTGTTAAAGTACCTTCCTGAATATATTGAGCACTATCGTTAGTTCAATGTAAGAGTCGTAACCAGTTCACCGTGATGTACAAGTACTTTAGCTACCAAACACAAATCGTCCATAACATAGTTGGTGCCATAAACTACCCTGGTATTCTAAGAGTGCTAGGCCAGTGAAAGTCATTTTCATTAGAGTCCTTTTATTTAAAATGCTTGCCTCGACTCTTCTCGATGAAGTACAGCTGGTCACAAAATCAAAGCTTAGATTAATAATATTTCTGTAGTTTCATCTAACATTTATATTTTACTCTAACAAACTCGAGTATTACCTGTTCATAGAATGGTAAGTTTATTATTTACTGATGTTACTGTTGCAGCATATCTCGATATTACTACGCTAAAATTTACCGGTAATTAATTTTGTGGAACCAAACCAAAGATTTTCCTTATAAGTATTCGAATCAGTAACCTAACCGTGCGGCAGTGTTCCTATTGGGCTGCTGGCGATGAACACAAGTAACCCTAGTGCCGTACTCGTTTTGAAGAATACCATCCATGACAAGAAGCCACGACTGTATATACAGCTGCACTGCAAGTTTCTTATCTGGCCCCTATCCTGTTTATGAAGATGGACTGTCGAACATAACATTAGTTTTCCTTTTATGTATGTCCGCTACCTATAAGTAAGTGCTGGTTCATCTATAGGTATATATATTGTGCGCGTTTGATGGATTTGCGCGATCGATCGCGCTGCGCAATCGGTGGATGTTGTAGGTATTAGGCAGGCCATAATTTCGGGTAAATTGGACTATATTCGGGTTTAATGTCGGNTTTTTCATTTTAAAATTTGCACGATCTACCGATTGTGCAGCGCGATCGATCAATCGCGCAAATCCATCCAACGCACACAACATATATGTCATGTAACTTGTGTAATACTGGCATTTTTCGAAATGTACGTTCTTTCATTAGGGAAGGTTCTAAAAATTCATGTCGCATGTATTGAAGTTTCGATTCCATTTTGGTGTTGCTGGTAGTTTTACTGTGAAAAATTCGTTTTACAACAACCGTTGTGGTCTGCTGAAACTAATTTTTATATGTGGAGTCGACGAACCTCGTATAAGGTGCACTCATACAAGGAGTTACTCGAAATTAGGTTTGCAACGAATAGTCATATAAGGTACGTGATAAGGTAAGTAGGATGTTAGTCACCCATGTAATTTGAATTTCTCTGACATTTTAGTATACATTGTTTTTTTTTATAATTTATGATACAGTGCATCATCGCTAGTTTTTCTGCAGTTTAGCGTCTGAAGTAAAAAAAAAGGATAAATAAATGAACTTCTCACAAGGTATGCATTAGGGTTAAAACTTTTTGATTTTTTTTTTTGAGAAAATGCGCACCCCTGACCGATCAGTAATCTCATCGGTTCCATTTACAAATTTTGATTTCAATGTTTGATAGCTTGGCACAGTTTCGCATCTCATAGGCGTTCACCGAGGGACTTTATTGAGTGTGGAATATGGAGTTTGGTTTCTTCAATTATGCCAAAAAGTACATTCTGTCATAATTTAGGACTTTGATTTTGGATAAAATATGAAAGGTTATAACCCTAATACCTATACAGGTACGCATCCCTTACGAGTTTCACTTTTGTTTTTCCAAATCGTGCATTTGGAAAATTGCTTCAGTTATTACTTTCTCCACCGAGTTTTTGAGATACCGTCTTGTTTTATGTAATCCCTTGGCTGTGACATATGGCAATTCCAAAATATGGAGAATTGTACGATCTCTACGGTCCCAGCACCTCTGTTCGGGTTCTACCAATATTATAATTATTTGATAGGTACCTAGTCTCTCTCTTTGTTCCACACAGCACTGTTCTCTTGTGAATGTTACAACGTATATATAGCTAACTAAGATAGGACTTTGTTATTGTTCTCCAAATATGATCTTTATACGAAGAGTAGTTGGGGTACTCTTCGTGCCACACAATGCTGTTTTGGTTCAAGCAAATTAATAATCCGACAATAAATTTCTCTTCCGAAAGTAGTTTTATTATTAGACCAAAGAAGAGGCCTGCCACGCTCGAGAAAAAAAAAAAAAAAATAGTCGAACTATATCCTTATGCTGCCAAGTACAGCAGTAAAAATACAAGAATAATCGTAATCTAAGAGTAACCGCAAAACTGAGCACAAATAATGTCACTAAAAGTTATGCATTATTGAACAAAAATGTCTAAAGCATAGGTACGTCAATAGGAAGCTACGAAACTACACTGCAGGACGTAGGGCATGTGCAATCGGGCCCTGAAATTAAGCCATCGAGGTTTGACTTGTCTGAAACTTTGGATTTGTCACTCTGAAACGAGTTGCATTAGATTAGATTCCGCCGTCATCTGCTTGGTTCTCCGGGTAAGGGTTTCTCTGTGGCCCTGATTGTGGAGCCGAAGAAACTCGATAACGGTATGGCCTACTATGTTTTGATACAGTAGGATGTTTCTTTTCTCGACTCGAGGTTGTAGACCTTGAACACCTCATGGAATGGAGCGCAACGTGGCAGATGAACTTTAATGTATGGCATTACGTTGAGTCTGCTGGAAACTTCATTTTATGGAGCAAGATTAGGTTTCGGGGCGTGTCAAGGGCAACCGACTGAAGGTCAGCGCCTGAAATTCAATTGTAACATGTCGAAGCCAGGGCACCTGCATACAGTTTCGAACAAGTCAAACCTTTATGGCCTTAATTCGGCGCCCGATCAAACATGCTAATAGTCAGTAAAAGAATATTTTCTTAGTAGAAAGTAGTTGTAAATACTAATTAACCTATAGTGTCGAGTAAAACTTGAAGAAAGATTGCACGTGGCATTTTGGATGCTATGGACTAATATTTAATAATTAACATGGAAATAGCGTGATGCACAGGGTGTTCTAAAATTATGGCAACCGGAGGAACGCTTTTCCCGAAACAACTTTATTTTAAGGCTACATTAAAAATTTATACTGTAGCTGATGGTGATAAGGGGGAGAGTTGGCATGCTGACCCGCTTGGTGTTTACCGATGAGAAGAAATTTACATTCTCAAGAGACCGGAAACCGTCAGAATCAACAGGCAACAACTGAATTAGTTATAAACTTTGTTTAACCTCCGTAGCCGCAACTCAGGTGTTCCAACAGAGATGAGTGTGTAGTATTTCAATACCACATAATTTGTCGCGTTTCCTA
>LQNS02278171.1:19714104-19724582 GCA_001587735.2 Parhyale hawaiensis | reverse complement strand
ACAATACTAACCTCGTCAGCAGGGACTGCGGCCAGAGGCTACATCCCCTGCGGAGAAGGCACTCGGGACCCTTGGGTGCGTGATGCATAAACATATCGTGGCAGGGAAAGGGCCCGCCACAATATGCCCGAGGGCGGCAACAACAGAAAGGTCTAACTTTTTATAACCTTCTAGGTTAAAATTAACATCCAGCTTAGTGGTGCATCTGCGACATCTTGGAACAAAACTGCTGTTTTGAGGCGTAAACGTTGTGATTTTAAATTCTGGAACGACTCTAACACTGGATTCTAGCATGCATTTCTGCATTCATCAGCAAAGAAAAATATTCATTACAGAGTCCTGAACCAAAGCCAATGAATTCAGTGCAGTGCAATTTAGATCAATTTTCCTCTTGCCTTAGTTGATCTGAAAGCTAGGTCTAGTGCGCAAAAAATGGACACTGATCCCCCAAATACAGCTGCGGGCTCCATGCCCTTCCAAGATTGAAGGTAATAATTGTATCCTTCAGCTTTACCTTCAACACCGATAAATATTTTGGCATTATTTTGATCGTGAAAACGTGAAAAAATGTGTTGCTACAAAGGTAAAACGCCCTGTACTTCACATTTCAAGCAAAGTTTTTCGGACAAGAAATCAAATTTTATTAAGGTTTTAGGATAATTATTTAGCTGTGGAGCATGCCAAGTTCGCCAACAGCAACAACTAATGCCTGCTACATTTGTAAGCAACAGTAAGTTGACCATTTAGAATGTCTGCGCTGTACTTCTTTATCCATTAAGAGTTAACTCCGATGAGGCGGTAAGCGCAAGGAAGTAGAACTTGCAATATCAGGGAACAGAAAATGTTCCTTTGGAAATTGCTTGAATAGAAAAGGACGTTTTGGGCACACCCTTCACCGGGTGGCTAAAAACACTCTTTCGTAGGAATAACATTACGGAAGTGACCGTATACGGTCACTTGCCCGGCACGGCAAAGGGTTAAAAGCAAGGTCGCTCGCTACCACAGCCATATCGGCACTAATGAAACCCATGACAGCATGCATTGCATACATAGTGCAATATTATTGATCGAATAGAAGTACTGCATTATGCTACTTCATATAAAAGCCGAATTTGTAGCAACCACTTCAACTTGGAAGGCTCTTTTCATGTGTACTTACTTGTAGATACAGTATCAACGCATTCGGCAATAAAAACCTTACACAATCTTTTTCTTTGCAATTTGACAAGGGGATGAATATCAGCTATTTCTACCATGTAACCTTACGACACGAGGGTATTTGTCAATATAACTAGGATTACAAACTTTGCTCAGCGAACGACTTTGGAACCGATAGACTTCCAAAATTTAGGGCTAAAAAAACCAAGTTGCTAACAGAACTATAACATCTACGGGGCAAAATGTAGCTATGTATTATTATAAGACAATATAATAACAATAATAATAAAGTATTCTATTAGAAGCTATCACAGCTGAGGCACAGCAGTAGGAATTCATGTATTCCCGGATTTCTTCTTACCCTCCGCTATAAGTTTGTCAAGGTCCTCCTGCAATGAATGAGTCACGGGGTTAGACAGAACAACCAAAAGCAGAGAATGGTAACGCACAATTCTTGACGTCGTATTATATGTAATTCGGAAAGGTTCGATATTCCAGGAAATTCTTTATATCATACGTAGGATGAACTATTATATGAAGTATTTATTATTATTAAAAAAACAGCATTGATATCACATACGCTTGAGTCGTGTTAAGGTAATTATTATCCAACGATAAAAGTAAGTATCAAATTTTTACCCACAGTCGGGGACTTAACTGCCCTGAAATTTTTCTACCAATACCGATTATCGGTAATACAAAGCCTTGAATTGACTGATAGGAGCCTTTAGTTAACCAGCTGCAAGCTGTATCAGCTCGATTTTTAAGTTAATACGATGCTGTAGTCTATTCTACATAGCAAACGAATTCAACGGTTGCCGGGGCATTACCAAGTCGCTGCTCGTTTATGGAGATGCTTGTAGCCTAAAACACAATGTTGAGCTGTAGCTCATTTTCTGAGGTTAAGCTCCTAATCTGTAACAGTGCTCGAAGTCCAATAAAGCTTTCTGTCTGTCAAATATGAAAAATTAACTAACATCCACTATCATTATAGCATTTAGCTCTACTCATTGAAATGGACACCGGTGCCACTGCAACTACTTCGTCCATGATGATGATGTAATCAAACCCTAAAACGTAAACTCAACTTAACTGCACACTCCTCTGGGAAACCTACACGCACTAGTTCGTGCTCCAGATATAGGCCCACTGGCACCAGAAGAGTGTACGGCTGCAGCCGACCACGGATCGTAAAGAGCTATATTATTGCATTGCGTCTGAGTAGGCTAGGATGTAGACTGTCGGTCAGAAATGTTTATGTAATTCCACCAGCTTTCTGACATGAAAGTAAGAAGGGAGACAAACTAGAGGCTCAGCTTATAAGATTTTTTTTACGTAATACACGGAATTTTTGTCCAGCAATAACGACAGTCCAGCTTACCTTCCATCCAAGTTTTTCTGCAAGCTTGATGCAGCCATCGTCGCAATCACCAAATAGTGCCACGTCTCTTTTATTTTTAGGAGAGTTTATCTGGAATCCTTCACCTCGACCTGCAAGAGAAGAGCCCGTAACGGCAGCCGCGAAAAAAGAATTAAACACCGCGCCAACATACGAAAACCAAATAAACCTTTTTCATTGGATTACGTACTTACTGAAACGAATTTCGCACCATATCGCAGATAAAAGCAGGGCGTGCATATGTCAATCATACTACTACACTGTGTAATAACTCGAGCACCCAGCCATTAAAAGTGACAGCAGTGACTTCGTGATGAACACTTTCATTAGTCCCGTTTTTGTACGGGTTTGGCTGCAAAAGATACAGCATACCTGAAAGCTTGATTTTTCAATAATTAAAGCAACAAAAGTTGCGCCATCATGAGTTCGGAAAAGCAAAATTTCCCTTCGGCAAGCACAATCGCTAAATTCATTTGTTAAATGCTTAAAAGTCAGGTAGCACTAAGAAAATAGAGCTCAAAGATTAGATAATTGAATAGTTTAAGCCTCGGTCTTCTATATAAGGTGATCTAACAGAGAAAGAAGACTTCGTGGAAATACTTAATTTCAAAAGTATCCTAGATACTAGCTGTCGCACCATCAAGATCAATACTTGGCAGCTGTAAGAATAAATTATTTAATAGCCTATACAAATTACTTAGAGGGCCCGGGCTGTCAAAAATGACAGCGAGAAATTTGTTATGACACTTCTTCAGTGATTATACTTTCGTTACTAGTATGCATGTAGAGGAAAACGCTTCGACAGTCAACTCAAATTATCGTAAGAGATGCGTGCTTTCTACTGAGCAGTACACTTCAATTCGTCTTCATGACACTCTCTCCTTCCCTTGGATGACATGCGAAAAAATTAACTATATTAGTAAGCGCTGAAACATTACTGAATTTCCAGATATACAGTGATAGAATTCCAGTAGAATAAAATTTTCGCGCCCAAGAAGTTGGAATAAAGAACTAGAGCACTCTGAGAGCGCATACCTCCGCCAAGCAAGGCAACGGTTACGAAAAATTAAAACTGATGGTGACCATGATTTTCTTTGCATCAACACCAAAATCTAAACATTTGTCCCCTTCAATAGTGTTAACAGCTTCAGTAATTTTTTGAAGATCCGTTCATAACTTTTTGAGTTATGCTGCTAACAAGGATTATGACAAATATGAGTCAAACATACAAACGAACAAACCGATCTGTACCAAAATTTGATCATTTATGCCTTTTAACATTACTAACAATTCCTGTAAATTTCATAAAGATCCATTCATTATGTTTCGAGTTATTGTGCTCACAAACATAAAACTAAAAACAGTGACAAACGAACGAATGAACACGCGGATCGTTACAAAAATTTGGTCATCAACTCTTCATAATATACCCAACAACTCGTGTAAATTTCATGAAAATCCGTCCATAACTTTTCGAGTTATAACATTGAGAAAATGAGGCAGGCAAACAAAAGGATGGACGGATCATGTGTTCCTCTCAACATACCGAACAATCCCCGTAAAATTCGTCAAAATTGGTCTATAACTTTTTGAGTTATCTTGAAGACAGACAGAGAGACCCGACGAAGACATAACCTCCTTGGCGGAGGTAATAACTACGTCCACTACACCGGAAAAATCGTGTTCTCAACGCTTCGTTGATTTTGACGATTTATACATGTAGTACTTGTCCTTCTTTTATATTAAAGCTACATCTCTTTTTCATTATTTATAGTCTGAGGTGCCCTTGCCGTTCTCTTCGACCTACTCGTTCTTCACATAAGTTACAATTATTGCTATTCATAAGGGAATATGGCCCTCTCCTACATACTTGTCTTATTATTGCCTACCATACAGAATTTCAACAGAAGGGAACAGGATCGCCAAAATCTCCAACGTGGCAAGAAATGCATCCTTACATAATAAAACGCTTCATGTATATGTTTATTACGTCTACATGTCCGCATCCTAATGAAATAAGAGAAAAATAGCCGAGGTTACAAATTTCGTGATCAAGTTTCGCTTCCATGGAGATCGATGACCAGGTTGCAGAAGGCAAAAGTGAGATCTTTATCCCTCTCTTATCTGAATGCATTTCCGCCACGTTGGAGATTTTGGCGATCCTGTTCCCTTCTGCTGGATTTCAGTAGGCAGTAATTATTAGACCAGTTTGCAGAAGGCTAAATAGGGAGTACTTATCGTTATTTACAATGAATGCAGTTCTTGCTCCTTCAGCTTCTCTTGCCGTTCCCGAGGAGTCTGATATTCATTACTTTTTCTTTACATGGAAATTATATTTTCTTTTTATTCATGACGTGCACATTCAGTAGAAAATCAACGAAGCGTTGAGGAAGAGATTTTTTCCGGTGTAGTAAACGAGTAATTCTTCAATCCAACTTCTTGGACGCGAACATTTTATTCTGCTGAAATTAGATCACCGTGTATTCTAGATAGGCAGCAGAAATTAAATTCAATGGTGTTTCAGCATTTACTAATATAGTTCATTTATTCGCACGTCACCTAAGGGAGGGAAAGAGTGTGTTGAAGACGAATTGAAGTGGACTGCTCAGTAGTAAGCACGCATCTCTTACGATAATTTGAGTTGGCCGTCGTAGCGTTTTCCTCTATATGCAAATTTCTCACTGTCATTTTTGACACGCGGGCGCTCTAGCTCAGAAATAAAGGGATAAAGATCTTGCTTTTGCTTGCTTCTGTAAACTGGTCATTGATCTCCATGGATACGCAAGCAGTCTTATAGAAGCTTCAAACGTCATGAACCAGTGAGGGGTCCGTGCGTGAACCAAAAGGGGGTTTGTGGGTTCATACGCACACCTCGAATGGTAAAACTGCTCTAGGCTCAGCAGAGGGCGGTGAAAATACTCATGATTCGAGCAAAACTACGCAAGAAAAAGCAACAAAATCATCGTTAGAAAGTGTGTGCGCTGATAGCAACTAATATCTTAGTAACAACCACACACTTATATCGGATAATGAGAATAGAAATGCATACCATTTTCATTCAGTAAAGAAAAAAAGGCCTGCCAAAATACACCGAACGTACCCATCAGTTTCTGCAGAGTTGCAGCAGGACCGCTGAGGCTTACGTCATCTCTGTTGATGAGCAGCCTTGGGCACGTACTCGGTACGCTGTAATTAGAAACATTAAATGAAAACGACCACTGCAGAACCGCTGGTCCTTATTATGTATATGTCGTATTTGTTTTCTTTACAACTTGCTTCAAGTTTAAAATTTTTAGTTCCAGGTACGATATTTGATACATGTGGTCTCGATTTCGTTTAGCGCACGCCTTCTTGCAACACTCGAGACTACTTGGGAGGTGCGGTACCTATGCACATAAATGGACAATTGTACATGCTATCTTATTATTATTAAATACAGTATAGTAGTATATATTTCCTCAACCCCATTCAGTTTGGTTGATTAGCTTTGCAAAGTGTTTCGGGCTAAACGCGGTACATTTTATTTGTATCCTGTACTTGACAGTACTTGATATATTTCATTTTAATAAACTAATTAACAGCATGCATAAAGTGCTACCCAGACACGCCTGCAACGGGGGTTCACACTCGAGTCTTTTTTACACTGTTAAAGCCCCTGACGGGTCCCGAGTTTTGTGGTTATATTGTAAACAACAGAAAAGTGCACAACTTTCTGAGTTTT
This sequence comes from Parhyale hawaiensis, assembly GCA_001587735.2. NCBI lineage: Eukaryota > Metazoa > Arthropoda > Malacostraca > Amphipoda > Hyalidae > Parhyale > Parhyale hawaiensis. The sequence continues at coordinate 19,718,304 of LQNS02278171.1, read as the reverse complement.
AAGTTACGCACTCTCAACTTTAATAAGAGATACCTACCTACCAAACCTTCACTAGTAACACTCACACGTAACCACCAGTTGAAACCAAGCGTCCGGTATAAAGGAAGCGGCAAAACAGTCCAACACTTGAAACAACGTACAGAGAAACAGAACCCTACTACAGTGAGCAGCTACCCGCTTTAATGTTAGCATAAGAATGGCAACAAAATTACAAATTTGCATTAATTTAACTCAGACAAACATCACGATTAAAAATCTCAGGACACTGTCAAACTGTATATAGCTAAGTCATGGTACAATTTAACTTTTTATTTCAAGATTCTAATTTAAAAGAGTAATGTCAATTTCTACGAGCAAAATGGCATATCAGCAGGAACAATGTCGATGTAAAGGAGTAAAACAGAAAAACAAATGAGGGCCCTAGAACAATAGGGGCGTAAGCGACACTTTTTAAAATATACAGGAGAATCACTTAAAGACAGTGCACTGGTGTAATAAGGTACAAAATAATCGACTTTACGTACGATTATCGACCATTTCTACTTGGATTTACACCTTTCCGATTTTACAGAACGACAGGTCTCGATCTGTACTATCCGATGGTGCAAAAACACTTACGCCCTATTGTTCTGGGGCCCTCAAATGAGCAATTGCATCAGTGTATGTTACTAAGCTACAGCTCACTTATCAACAAGAGAAGCGAAGGGCTGGACAGTGAGCGAGGTGCCCATCACGATGAGCAAGTCACAGGCACGGAAGTCGGTGGCCATGGCACGGAAAAACCGGTCAGGCAGATTTTCGCCAAAGAAGACAATGTCCGGCTTGACAGTTTTGTTGCAGTTCTCACAAGTAGGCACTCGGTCGGCAAATATCTCATCTGCAAGATACAATATAAATGAAATGAATGAAGCAGATAGGCCCGCTAGTCCATACATATAGGACAGGCAACTCACGCTGGATAAAAAATAGGAAAATTGAGAAGTGCTATTAAATTATGCCCTAGTCGTTAATCATTGCAGGTCTGATAGTGGAATTTGGCTAGGACGATGAGTTCTTTATTTGATACACGCTGACATTCTCGTCAGAATGGCATGAAACAAAACCTTACCTACTAAATGCTTTCAATGGGCGTTCTATATGAACAGCAATGATGAAATACAGGAAACGGTGCGTAATTGTTTACAAATGGGACCTGACTGATAAATACAGTATTCAGAACTGAATGAAAAATACAGTTTAAAAAATAACAAAAACAAGCTAACTGTTGATGAGCGTCACCAGTGAAAGAACGAGACGTACTGCCTCTTATTCGGTTTCACGTCCTTTCACTATTTCATTATAAGAGCTGACTCTGCCTTCCCTAGTATGATTCAGGACTCAGGAGTAGGTAAGTACACCAATAATAATAATATTAATAATAATAAATTACGTAGACTAATGGCGAGGCTAATATGTTAAAGAATTGCACCTAGTAAACTAACCAGTAAATGGGCCAACATCTCTCATACAAATCTACGCTGACGCAAAAATATGGAAGCTCAGCAAGGAAAATTTTTTGGATCTAATAGATATTTAAGAGTTTTATTATTATGACAGTTAAGCTTCATCAATCCTGCAAAAAATTATCTGTCCTACAAAAAAATGGGAAGCAAACAGAAACGAGGGTGTTTCTACACAGGGTAAACGGGCATGGGGGATAACATGTGAGGAAAGTAGAGGAAGAGCAGAAGAAAGCATCACCCGTAGGAGCATGAAACTGAAAGGAAGAAAAATGGAAGGGCACATATGAAGATTTCTCCGAGGCTTAGCTAAAACTAAAATGACCTACGGGGGTTCTATCGGGGCGCTTCTCCCCATCACATAAGATAGGCGAAACTCATTCACCTAATCCATAGACCTAAGACTCATCTTATGCCCCCTGAGGGAAAAGAATCAACAGCTAACAACAGAAATAGGTAGACAAAAGCACAGTAACAGATCACAGGCACGCACACACCACACCTCGAGCTCCAGGCTGCCACACAACAGTCCGTTACCTTTCACCCACTCCTGCTGGTACACCTTCCGACAGCCGATACAGTGCGCTGTACGGAAACTGCCGTGAGCTTCGATTAGCTTATCTTCACTTATGCCCGCCACGTATTCCAAGGTGTCAATGTTCTGCAACAAAAGATAACATGAAATTAAGAAAAAGACAGTGGTGGGGATCTTCAAGGGCTGGTAAGCGTATTTATGTGATATGTGCTCACACGATGATGGCAACACCATTGTCTCTGTAATTGATGCTTCAATGTTTGGATGTTGTTTATAATCAGACTTCTTCCTCAGAAAGAACCTGCTAGCACATAATTTGCCTGTCTATACAGCCAGAGAACCAGGGGGACAATACGTTTGAATTTATATTTTACGTTTGAGTGTTGATTCCTATTAGGTGATATGCCAATCCGCATGCGATACGGTCAGTACAATCCTCCTAAAGCAAAAAATATACTTTACTGTTGGTCGTGGTGGTACAGTCAGTCGTAACTTTCTTAATTTCCATAAGTCGTGACTCGTAAGTCGACGAAGACCATCTCCAAAGACGCAGAATTACAGCTCACCTGGGTATAGTGGCGCAAAAGAACCCCTTTTTCTTCCAGCAGCTTCACAAAGTAATGGCAGGGTGTAGGGTTGAAGGAGCCTGGGTAGAGCTCTTTGGCAAGAGCAAAGAACGGCTCTGGTTTCTGACGAAAGAACCCGAGCTCAAAGATTGCCTCAGGGTATGGCAGCTCATACTTCTGCAAGTTGTTGTAGAGGCCACTGCCAGGAGACCTGAAGTCGGGGATACCTGTAGGTGTTCATACGAAATTACGAATAGAATAGAACAGAAATTGTTAGCATTATAGGAACAGCTAAAACCATATCCGGTACGCACTCTCGTCGTTCGCGACGATTTAGCGTTCAAGTAAGCTTTCTTGCGCGCGTCACCAATAAAATAAAAACTACCAAGCCTAACCTAAGTTTATCTGCGATAAAACGAGCAGCGCCGCACACGAATTTGAACGCCGCCCGCACGCACACGATCCCCTTACACAAACACGGACATAAATCGTCACGAACGACGAAAGTGCGTTCGGGATCAGTGTAGACAATGTTCTACATTTATGGCAAAGCTATTTCTAATGCACTGCTTTTTTGGTTGAATTTCAAATATTGTTGTGGAGTCGGAAGTTTCAAGTGCGACTCTGACTCTTGGCCCTCCACATTTTCCGGCTCCGACTCCTTGTCAAGACTTTCCGTCTCCAATTCCTTGATACAATTAGCACTTGAAGATAAAAAAGCCATTAACTTTGTCCAACTACTTTTTACCAACATACATCGGTAGCTATAGGCCTACACATATAGAGCTAAAGAGAGTAGTTTTGCAATGTAGCTACAATTTTTGGCATCATTTAGGACACTCAATTTTCATATACAGTATTTATAATTCATTAGTAATTATCATCATCATCTAGAAAAACTGCACAGACGGGCTAAGTACTGAGTGCCAAAAATATACACCAGTTTAAGCTTAAGAAAATATTTTGTAGCCATTAGAAATGGAATCCCAGATTAGTTGCGCCATTTGGGACTGAAATCATCAAGTTAGTTTATAAAATATACAAAGGATAAGTTAGCATACGGTAAAACTCTGCTTGGACCATCTAGGTATTCCACTCAATGGCAAACACATGGATTAAGCCATAAAATAATACAGTATGTATTTATCCACATTTGAAATATCTTTCATCGTTTTTTACAATACAAGACCAAAAACTCTGACTTAATATGAAAAAAATTTGAGATGTTTTACAAAATGGTACTCCGGAGTTGGATTGTAATTTCTGGCTCTGACTCCTGGAGCAAGTTGATTTTCCGACTCCTTCTCAAATCTTCCATCTCCAACTCCACAACCCAGATTTTAAAGATGATTTATTGTCAGTTACATGAAGGAGGCTACAAGGAGCAATGAGGCTGATTGGCTGGCCTGCTTGCAAGAGAAGTGACATAGCAATGACTAAATTAGTAGCTAGCTACGTGTCGCACCGCCCTCCATCTGGTGAGTGCGACAACGGTATAGTTGCACATTTCCTCTTCAAATTTAATATATATAAATCGTAAATTGATAAAAGCTTGGCTATTGCAGTGGACAAGAGATTAGCAGGAAGACATTAACTGATC
>LQNS02278171.1:19691559-19714004 GCA_001587735.2 Parhyale hawaiensis | reverse complement strand
ATATGTTTAGTGATTTTAGAAAAATAGCAATTACTGCATACATTGAAGTATCAAGTAGGATCATTTCTCCTACTGCATGCGGTAGGTTACGATGATAAAATATCCATCAATTCCAATCATCAGATGATTGACAAAAAAATTATGATCTGTGAGTGAATTTTATTACTTTTTATGACTTTTTTTTATGACCAACCAGTTTTTATTACTTTTTATGACTTTTATGGCCTAGTGGACACCCTGTACCTTGCATATGGAGCGTAACGCCCAACGCTATTACGTAATTCTACTTTCATTTCAGCGGTAAAAGTATCAGGGTAATTATGAGTAATTTTGATTATGGCACTCGATACGAAGCGAATCCAAGGACTTCAAAATGTACAGTAGGTCCTTCACTGAGAGCGGCTTTTGAGCCACAGTGAGGACGTAAGGACACAGGTTGCCCCGCTCTAATTAAACAAAAACCATATGGACACAAACTAAACAAAAACTTAACGGACACAACTTATGTTGAGGAATATGAGTACATTTCTTCTACAAGACAAGGAAGAAACAGACCTGCCGAGGTTGATATGCCAGCCCCAGCCATTGTGATGATCTTCTTGCAGCTATCACTCTTCATATACTCAACGATGCCGTCCACGTCTACCGAAGACAGTATCTGTTGAGGAAACGATACTTGGCTCATAATAGTAGTGGCAAAATGTGAGTTACAGGCTCTTTAAATAGCTACGGCGCGATGTAAAGGCATCATGAAAGTGCAAAAAATTCGAACCAAAGCAGGTGAAGTGAGCACTAATTTTATTCAAATATACAGCACGTAGCTACATACTTTTCAAAACGTAAACAAGAGCGTTGCCAGAGTGCGTATACTCAAAAAATTCAATAGTAGCTACATAACGTGCATATATATCAAATACATGGAACTAAGAGTTTCAAACATACCTAGCTAACTGAAACTGTACATCAGACAAATACGACACACAGTAGATTACCTATCTACTACTAAATAAAACCCACAATTTTTCTCTGGGCAGCTGAGAATGCCAGAAAAATTTTCAAAATTTACTGCATCAATAAGAGCTGCATCATAAGTGAGTATATCAAGCGAATCTCTTTAGAGCAGGGTTCTGCAGACGGAAGGTACCTACAACGCTAACTCCTGAGACTAGCAAGTGTCTGACTCCATGTGTCCTACTGCCGGGACCACACTATACAGTCGCAGGTACAAGGTTGTGCAGCGCGCACGTTGTTCATGTTACAAACTTTAAATATATTTCAGCACGACGCGTGAGCTGCCCGTCCTCTCTTTCAGGTGCTCGTGCGAGCGTATATGTGGTCTCGGCATGACACCTCAGACTCCTTATGACATTAAGACTCAGCGCCCCTGCTTGAGAGAGCCAAATTTGAGGAACAAAGACAGTTTAATGTGTAAATTTAGAGCATCACCTACAGGAGGCTCATCCTCAGATTTGGGGAACTTGAGCTTCTTATCAATGAGGGACATGAGGGACTCGAAGAGGCTGGCATCTTCGTCAGTAGCCACGGCGCTGTCATCCTGAGCAGACGTGCCACTTGCTGCTGCAGCAGTAGCTCCCTCAGGCTCTGCTGCACTAGCACTTGATGTATCGAATATGCCACTGTCATCTTGAACTGCACCTTCACGCTCTGTCCGCAATTCCAACATCATTAATTATTTGAGTTACAACAATGTACCACTAACGGATAACAACACAGCGTCTAGCATAGCGGTATTAACATGTAGCTACTAACTACACTTCACTTGTACTGGTGATATGACCTACATCTAAATTCTTTTCTAGTAGACCTATGGAGCATAGAGGTCAAGGTTACAATAGTTATTATAGTAGTCTTGAACTAGCAACCAATAACTGAAAAAGGAAGGGTTGCATATTTTGTTAACATAAACAATAATTATACTAAAGTCATTAACTTGACTGTATTATAACTATTATTATCGTTAATGGAACTTCAATAAAGTTAGCCACAATAACAGCCACAGGACAGTAAATAACTGAAAAAAAATATATATATACAAAAATAGTTGGACTACAAGGAAGTTGCATATAATACATCACAAAGAGATTATCCACTTGGTCAGGATCTCTTACATACCTAGTTATAGGCAAGGCCATTAAAATGCGTATCCGTATTAAAGGTACATAATACGTAGATGGGTACCTAGTCTACTAGCTATATAGGAAGTTATGGCAATACTGGAGTACTACAAAAGAATAGAGCAAATGGCCAAAGGAGCAATACACTCCTGGCAGTGAGAGCGAGGCTCTACCACTCTGAAGGAGTCGGGTGTACCGTAAGTTTAGTGTCCCTTTCACAGTTGGGTCATCGCCACTCTTAGGAACTTGACGAGAGACAGTAGCAACCGTACCATGACAGAAAACTCGACAGGCTCATTCAAAGCATAATGCATGTACAACCTAAGGAAGGAGCCCCATTGAAGCAACAAACGACGTGCGACCCTACAAATTTGTTGCATGAAAAAACGTAACATTGGGTACAACAATCAACTGTCCCCACCGACGTAACCCACGTCGCGCGACACACAACTGCTCACAGGCGCCGTGTCTCCTGCATCACTTGTTGCGTCAATAGGGCTCCGGTCCTAGTCTCTCAGCGGTATCTACGTAGCATTTAACATTAGATCTTAGGAGACCATGAGGCCCAATGTTGAGGTTGGTGCAGGGATCAATTCTTTCACTCTCTCATGGGCAGGTAGGTAAACAATAAACGCAGATCTGCTTACAGTACCCAATTTAACGCCAGTATTTAATGAGACGATTCAGTGGGTTGCTGGAATGGATACCAGCAACCGCCAACAATTTACGGTAACGATTAGGCTATTGAAAGTGTCATGTACGATGCATCACATATAATTCATATGCACGGACATATGCTAAAGAAGTCTCTCCACGAGAGTGTACAAAGCCCGTGAAATCAGTGAATATAACAATCAGGGTATAGCTTGTTCGTATTTATATGTAATACTTGTTCATATAGTTATAAAAGTTTAGATGCACATAGTTAGCTACATCATCTTCGCCCAAGTAAGCCTACCTACCGAGAGTGAAGGCCGAGTTTCAAATAGAAACTATCAGAAGGGATAAGGGAGCAATTTGCATGAAAAGAGCAAACAAAACAAGGGGAAAGAAAACTAGGAAAAAGAAGGAGAGGAGTAAAAAGTTAATTCTATTACGAAGCACAGTGGCAACGGAAGAAAATATGACCCAAAAGTCTAGTTTTGGTCAATGTGACTTGAATCTCTTGGGAGGAGACTCCCCATAACGTAGGATGGATGAACATGACCCTATGACGTATGATCCATGCCTAGGTCCACTGAGTAGGCCTCTTTCAATATTAACTCACCTTTCTTAACGTCATCGGAGTCTTTCTTCGGCGATGATGATGCCATAACTATAGACTGTAATATTCTGTGAAACATAACTTAATATTTTTAACAAGATATTGGAAATAGAAAATTTATCACAAGAGCATTACAGAAACTCCATAACCATTTACAATTGGTTATTATTAAAATGGTATTGTCCCGCCATAGACCGCAGCAGTACTTGACTATTAGGTCCACGTGGCCTGTGACGCTGGCGGCCAAAATGGGATTTTCTCAAGAGCTATTATGAACATGTCCAGACACAGTCATGCAGGCAAGAGCCCAAGTGCGTCCCCGCCGTATCCAAGATAGCTTCTCCGCAAGAAAAATGTCGGGTACCTTGGAATTTTTTTTCTCCAGAATTAGATTGGGAGAAAAAATAGCTCTTGAGAAAATTCCATTTTCCGTTGCCGACTTTTGTCCGCCAGCGTCAGACCTAGAGTCGTGTACCGTTGCGGTCTATGGTCCCGCTACTTCTGAAACTAAGACAATCGCGATCCAAGAGGATTTACTCAGCTTACAGCAGGAACCACAACGTTGTGCTCAGGTGGCACGAGATGAAGGACGAAAAGAGAAGAAGAAAGAAGCGCCCGAGCGGACGGTCTCCTCCGTGGCCCTCCGCACTGTCCAAGGTAAGAGCCTTGCAGAATAAGTCGGTCACCTCGATCGACGGCCCACCGCGCGGGACAGAAAGGAAATTTAGAAAGCCTACCCAACTACAAAACTAACCTCGTCAGTAGGAACTGCGGCAAATATACAATTGGTATAAAATAATAACAAATATGGTACCATTTTCCAACACGTTAGCCAATGCACTTTATTATCATGTTCAGTTGTTTAAGACTCCATTTCCACAACAAAAGCGAAGATGAGTAGGAGATCGGAAGGAAGCAAAGTGAGCACGAAAGTAAGACGTCCCGAAGGCCTTGTTAATGGCTTAGGTAAACCTACAGGGTCCCTCTGGGGACGCTCCGCCCATAACATATGTTCGGTGAACCTAAGCTAACCAACCTCGCAGGGTAGCCCTATGGCGCATCCTATTCCTCCTGAGAGGAACGACACTTGATGGACGTCATCTTTACATAAGCTGGTCGCGCTCGCACATAACTATGGCAGTAACACCGAGTGTGCTCTATCGACTGAACTTATAACGAGCGCTTATCCCTAAAAGACACCAAATTTTGGGGGGAGAGGGTTAAATGAACTAACTTGAGAGGATCAGAAACTGTCAGCTTTCTAGCGTAGTAGGTAGATTCCCTTAGCTTCATACCGTAGCGGACAGTAAAAGCACAGGTGGAGAGAGGAGGAGGAGGAGGAGGAGGAGGAGGAGGAGAAGCTCGAAGAACGGAATTGAACCTGACATCCAGGGCACAAGGCTGCTGCAACCGTAGGTGGAAGACCACAATTCCCACTGATAATGTGCATATTGCTGGGGATTCGAGCCTGAAAACAAGCTCGAAAGAGCAAGATATCTAGACTCATTTTCTTTACACAGCAGCGCAAGTGAAAATTGTGACTAGGAGGCCGGGGAGATGTCACGTAACTCCCTTGGTGGATGACGAGCAAAGAAATGAGACAGTTGGTCTGTTTGACTCATGTTACGAACGGATCTTCAAGGAAGTTACAAAAGCTGTTATTACTTACAGATCTTCGAGATCCTAATTGACTCGGAACTTTTCTGATAAAAAAAAGCATTAATTTTGGCATTGTATTTGCAAAATCCAAGCTGCATTTAAACAATTACGCCCAACGTACTAAGTCTCTTGTAAATTCTTAATATAAGGAATATCATAGAGTGAAGGGCAACATCAGACTTAGCTAACAGCACATGCAACCGTTCATTTCTCGCTTGAAGCATCCACATTCCTGCGGCTTAAATTGAGCTAGCCCAAGTTCAGATTACTACAACTACTGCTATATTCCTAGTTTATATCTCCCTAATACTAACAGCGTGCCCTGTGATCCAAAGAGTTGAAGAACGAAGAGACATGGCATACGCAAAAAAAAAAAAAAAAACGGAACCTATGCACGAAGTGTTCCCAGGCAAGATTTAAATCATACGAGAAAAGGGGATGTTCATAATGGAATGCATACCGATACTGAGCCTAGTGCTTAGGCTATGTATAATAACCTCCGCCAAGGAGGTTGTGTTTTTGACGACTTTGTCTATTGTCTGTCACCAAGATAGCTCAAAAATGGATTTTTATGAAATTTTCATGAGGTGTTGGGTATATTACGAAGAGTAAATGACAAATTTTCGGTGATCTGCTGGTTGGTTTGTCTCTGTGATTGATTTCATGTTTGTTAGCAAACTAACTTCATGATATTTACGGAAATGGATAGAATACTAAAAGACATAAATGATCAAATTTTTGATGATCGGTGGGTCTGTTTGACTCATGTTACGAACGGATCTTCAAGGAAGTTACAAAAGCTGTTATTACTGGCAAAAGGCACAAATGACCAGATTTTTGAACTGATGAAAAGGAAATCATAGTTTCAGAACCAACGTAAATTTTTTGATAACTTTGCCTTGCTTGCGGAGGTACGCACCCTCCGAGTGCTCTAGGTACCTAATATTATCAACTTCAGAGTTTAAGCAACGGAAAAGCTATTGATTACAGCCATGTTCACACGAGTCTTCTGGTCCCCAAACGCCCTAGTTAGTGTCCAGCTCGTCGTTGAAATAACAGATAAGTGCACGTTAAAAGTTCTCATTCATTCTAAATTTGAAAAGATATCCGTAACTTTACTGGTGACGTTTAGAAAGCCAGCAGACGGGATAGCAGCTATTTTAGTAGCTCTTTTGGCAGAGGTAGTAGTTATAGTCAGGAAGTTACAGCCTCCGTTTCCGAGCAGAATGATATCACAGAGGAAAGAGCAAGGGACATATAGTATGCCGATAGATACGGGGATCCCATGCACGAAGGTGCTGCCACACAGGATCAATGCGCATGGGAACAGCACGTGCAGAGGTTGTAGGACACAGATTACAAGCACTTCTGGCATGGAGCACTTTGGTCGATGCTGTTGCATGTACAAAGACAGAGCAGTGCGTAAGGGGAGCACCTGGAATTTCTATGTGATCCCACCTTAAATTACCGTGCACACAAGACAGAAAAGAACATTGCAGGAATTCAACGAAAGTCATTATCAACTTTTATTTACAGATAAACGTATCGAACAATCACAGTATTGTAATTTTCTGATACGATCTAATAGAACAATGGTACACTGTTCTCACCTCTCCAGCACAAGACATGGTCTGAGACAACACTGAGCAATATTGCCATGTCCATAGTATTTATCATACACGTGCGGACGCAACGTGAATGCAATCCACGCTAAAGACAAATTGTTCTTTAACTGGTTTCTCATTTAATACCAAGTGTAACAGAACAATGATTTCCGTGCTTAGCTGCCCATGATATTCCCACTTCCTGTAGGCCTTTTTCAACTGATTTTATCTTTAACGAGAGTATACTGCCCCAAAGATTTTACAAACTTAAGATATTACTGCGAATACACTTCATAACTTTGTGTTGAATATTTTCATGCTTAGATTCACTAAGATTTCTTTGAGCTATTTGTTCTTCTAGGAAGACGCGAGAGACCTATAGCAACGACATGATGTATCGTGGTCTTCACTATAGTGCTTTGATGCTAGTTAATGCTTCCTCAGTACGAAAAGCAAGGAGCAAGAAGTAGGTCGACATAGTACGGGAAAGCCTTGTACGCTCAGCAAACAACATTAGTGCATTACAGAGCACGTAAGTAGCATAAAATGCCAGTCAAGAGCATAGTTGTATTCCCACAAAAATAAAATTTGCAGCATGCAGCTGAAAAAAAGAAGAGCTTTGGTCCCAAAGAAACTATTGCTTATATAAGTCACGACGCCCACAGAATGAGTAAATTGAGCGTCTAACTGAAAGTCTCGAAAGCGTTTCCAGTTTTGAGTTTCAAAGCTAGGTAACATTGCAACAATGTTCACCCAGAATACACACCAATGTTGCATATGTTCTGTTCGACACAACTTTGTTCTCGAAAATCGGAGTCAGGATGAAGGTAACATAGTATGCTCAAGAACTTATTAAGAGCAGTGGATGAAGATCTCAGTGCTTACAATATATGTATTTGGCATTTTGTGGTAGCTACCCAGAACATTAAGATTGTCTGGAATGGAAATTTCATTGGAAAGAATGCGTTACGAGTGAGAGCGCGTGGAGGGGTTAAGAAGTGACGCTGCAAGGCACTTCTTGCAAAGGCTTGGAGGAATCTGAGATTGGCTGCAAAGACTGAGGAGCTGCTTCACCGTTGCTGGTGTCCGCTTTTTCTTCCAGAGGACAAGGATTAGCTTCTTCCTCATCACTGTCTGCTCCAACAATGAGCCTATTTGCTCGGTGGATGCCAGAGCCGCCCTGCAACAGATAAGAAAAACAGTGACTTCGGTTCTACTCAGCTTGCGCTTTAGTGGCAGTCGACTTCTTGTTTGATAGGGCAGAGATTTAAATAAAAGTTTCATGTTATGAATGTTTAGTGCAATCACTCCGCCGATGACGGTGGTAGTCTAGTAGTAGTAAACGGTGGCCACTGTCCCATTTTCCACTTCAGTGGCATCATACAAAAAACATCACACAAGGTAGGTAGCAAGTTAACAACTGTTTCCTTAGTGACACAACTACATCAACACCTGAGAATCCACTATTATCTAAATAGGCCTACCTAATCTCGGGTGGCGTTTCCACAGCCAGGCAGGAGGTTGGATATTCTGATTGCAAATAGTAAATGGGATGGCATCGATGAGTAATATTAAGACAAGTTAACTAGCTATATATTTTCTACGAGAATTTGGAAATAAGGCAAAGTATGTAAGTTATAGAGTCGAAGTCGGACATTTTTGAAGCCAACAAGAAGTTGGACACACATGGTAGTTCCAAAAATCGGATGAAAATTGGCCTATATATAACTAGAGAGTCGGAGGTTTTTGGACTGGAAGGAGCCAGACTCAGGCAATGACTGGTCCCAGATGTCCCAGTACAACTACGTCATGCAATGACCTGGAACCTCTTCAAAATATGATCTGCTTAGTATGGTAGTATCTAGCTACTTCCACGGGCTAGGGAACGGTAGCTATATCAAACAATACAGAAATTATGGTCAACTCCTGAGCGGAACACAAGTCCATCAGCAGAGGAAACAGCATAAAGACTGGGAGCAAATACTAGGATGGCCATAAAGTTTCTTTGATGTGTTAATATACCTACTAAATGAAATCCTCTAACTGAAATCAATATCGCCATACAGTGATGCTTTTAAAGTGATGTACTATATATCTACTGTTTGATGGCTGCAAATTAACCTAGAACCTTTGAACAAACTATTCCAGTAAACACAAGCTGTACTTCGATGTCGACACGAACCAAGCAACATTTTTGACAAACTTAATAGAGAGTACATGCACCGTTATCAATGAAAAATATTTCACGCATACACACCGGGTCTCCGCTGTGGGAGAAGATGTGCAGGATGTTGAGATACTCGAGCATACTCTTCTCCTGCAGCTCTGTATTGATGATGTCGCGGTCTATGAAGTCACGACGGAAAGAGGCAACTTTGTCTTCGAGTCCTTCCCAGTCTATAGGCTACAAAGAAATACACATATTGCAGTGAGATGTACAAACCATGTTTCCACTACAGTTCAATACATGGCTATGATGCAAAGCCGAGAACAAGGAGTGATGTTCGTGCTGCTTGTCACACACTAAGAGAATACAGATGGAGCTCCATGGATAACCATATAATATACTTATGACTTGAACGACAGAGATATAATGCAAGAATCGCTAATTATTCGATGACGTACACATCACGTCATTTGCCGTAGTGCTGCTCACAACAGATTACCTAAATTTATTAGCTACTAACTAGAGTACTTTGAGAGCGCTTACTTCCGCCAAGCAATGAAAACTGGCTCTGAATGTATGATTTCCTCTTTATATCACTACTAAAATCTGGTCAGTTGTGCATTTTGAGTGTAATAACAGCTTCTGCAATTTTCTTGAAGATCCGTCAGCAAGTTTTTGAGCTATGTTCTAACAAACAGTCAAACACATAAACTGATCTTCACTAAAATGTGGTTATTCATGTCTCCTAACATTTCCTTCAAATTTCATAAAGATCTGTTCATAATTTTTTGAGTAGCATTGCTAATAAACATGAAATTGAACATAAGCCTAAGGGCAAACAAATAGATCATTACAAAATTTAGGTTATTTACTCTTCGTGATATACTTAACAACTCATGTAAATTTCTTAAAAAGCTGTTCATAAGTTTTCATGTTATGATACTAAGAAAAAAGAAGCAGACCAACAAACAAACAAACATCGGAACGGATCTTTACCAATGGTAAAACATCAGTTCCTCCTAACATGCCTAACAACCTGGTCAATTTCGTAAAGATTCGCCCCTAACTTCTTGAGTTAACTTTCGTGAGAAACGGACAAACTCCATAAAAACATGACCTACATGGCGGAGATAATATTTGCCAAATATATAAAATTTTCAGCCAAGTAGTTTTAATTTGGGCTATAAATGGTATTATAGTTGCAGCTAAAGGTTTCAAGGAGATGAGAATAGCACAAGAAATTCATGTAGCCTACCTTATGTGTACCATCCTGACCAAAGCGCTTGTTGTAGATATCGTAGTGTGGCTGCTCGAGTACCAGACCAAGACCAGGAGCTTTGGGCGTCTCTATTTTAGCGTGGGTGAAGCTCTCCTCCAGCACAGACTCTGGGGTGATTCCGCGACAGATGGTTATTACCAGACCGATCATTTTGCGGATCTGGTGCATCATGAAGCTTTGACCTGTACAGAAAGCAAGTAGTTGTAACTTATTATTAGCAGAGAAGCAAAAATATTCTATACTACTATTATAGTTATAGTCAGGGGTTTCCCGAAAAGAGCACGATAAACGGGTAAATTTTCTTTACACATAGCACATATGCACGCAACGACCCATCGTATTGTACATCTGGTACATTAAGAAACTTTGGTCTAGAAAGGAACCCCATCCCAAGTAAATGAAGTCATTACTAAAAAAGATGTTGTACAAAACCCAGTCGACATTCTCAGATAGACCAATCGTTTGGTAGCTACATCTGGCAGGTACCTACATGGTGAAGTTTCGATCTGCGAGAAAAACAAAACGCAAGGAGACAGTTATAAGACCAAATTTTCAAAGTACTTTATATTCACCACGAAACTATACTGGTAAGGCCGAAGGTTTGGCTGGTTTAAACCAAATAAAAACCATGGTTTAAAGCAATAAAAACACATATTTTCTTGGTTTTTTCAACTTTGTTAGTTTAGATTCACAAACATTGCAATATAAACAGTTTTACTGATAGAAATTAAATTTTAGTTACACAACTGAGAGGATGAGTTAATATGTTTCTTTAAGGAATCCGTTTGACTGTTAGGACAGTTACGGTCAACTATTGCGTATGTAATTAACGTAAAATAATTAAGTACATGGAACCTGGATGTCCTTCATTTTCATCGATTATTGCGTAGGCCTATGTTTATTAAAACCTATAACTTATTGAATTTTGTGTTATTTCATTTCAGAGATGCATGTCTCATTATATTCTCGTGCGCTAGCAGCTACGGAAAATTAAAAGTAGGAGTTATACTTGCTATTAGATAGCTAGGGAGCTCAAGAGAAGGATTAAGGCATATAGCGATTTCACTATATTCAGTTCATTACTATTTTTTAATTAGCTAGTAGATAGCTATATCTATCGAGATATAGCTAGTGTTTCTAACCTTTTCAAAGGATTTTATAGCTATTTTACTTTCTTTAGTTTATTACTCTTGTCAATTAGCTAGTAGCTTGCCATTTCTGTAGAGTTGTAATTGTAATTTGAAGTGTTTCCAAGTTTTTTCAAAGGATTGTATACTATTGTAAATCATAGCATCTCTAAAGTTTGGATATTAAATGTAGCCAAGGCATATACAGGTACTCTGCCAACTGCTTTCTCTTAAAATCGTTCTTCTACAATCGGAAGTTGCAATGAAGTGACTAAGATTGTTGATGATTAGCTAGCAGCATGTTTACACAACAGAAAATCCTTTAAATGTTGGATACAATTCCTAGAACTAGGGCAAAAACAACGAAAAAAAAGAAATAAACAAAAAAAAAACTTTTTTTTTGGGGGGGGGGGGGGGTTTACTTCCAAAAAAAAAAAAACANGGAGCTTTGGGCGTCTCTATTTTAGTGTGGGTGAAGCTCTCCTCCAGCACAGACTCTGGGGTGATTCCGCGACAGATGGTTATTACCAGACCGATCATTTTGCGGATCTGGTGCATCATGAAGCTTTGACCTGTACAGAAAGCAAGTACAGTAGTTGTAACTTATTATTAGCAGAGAAGCGAAAATATTCTATACTACTATTATAGTTATAGTCAGGGGTTTCCCGAAAAGAGCACGATAAACGGGTAAATATTCTTTACACATAGCACATATGCACGCAACGACCCATCGTATTGTACATCTGGTACATTATGAAACTTTGGTCTAGAAAGGAAACCCATCCCAAGTAAATGAAGTAATTACTAAAAAAGATGTTGTACAAAACCCAGTCGACATTCTCAGATAGACCATTGTTTAGTAGCTAGAAAAAAAAACGCAAGGAGACAGTTATAAGACCAAATTTTCAAAGTATTATATATTCACCACGAACAAGCTATATTGGTAAGGCCGAAGGTTTGGCTGGTTTAAACCAAATGAAAACCATGGTTTAACGCAATAAAAAAACATTTTTTGGGTTTTATTCAACTTTGTTGGTTTAGATTCACAAACATTGCAATATAAACAGGTTTACTGATAGAAATTAAATTTTAGTTACACAACTGAGAGGATGAGTTAATATATTTCTATTATAAAATCCGTTGGACTGTTAGGACAGTTACGGTCAACTATTGTGTATGTTTATTAAAACGTATAACTTATTGAACTTTGTGTCATTTCATTTCAGAGATGCATATCTCATTATATTCTGGCGCGCTAGCAGCTACGGAAAATTAAAAGTAGGAGTTATACTTGCTATTACAGTAGAGAGCTAGTGAGCTCAAGAGAAGGATTAAGGCATATAGCGATTTCACTATATTCAGTTCATTACTATATTTTTAAATTAGCTAGTAGCTAGCTATATCTATCGAGATGTCATTGTATTTTGAAGTGTTTCTAACCTTTTCAAAGGATTTTATAGCTATTTTACTTTCTTTAGTTCATTACTTTTATCAATTAGCTAGTAGCTTGCCATTTCCGTAGTGTTGTAATTGTAATTTGAAGTGTTTTTAAGTTTTTCAAAGAATTTTATACTATTGTAAATCATAGCATCTCTAAAGTTTGGATAATAAATGTAGCCAAAGCAACTACAGGTATTCTGCCAACAGCTTTTTCTTAAAATCGTTCTTCTAAAATAGGAAGTTGAAAAGAAGTGACTAAGACTGTTGATGATTAGCTAGCAGCATGTTTACACAGCAAAAAAATCCTTTAAAATTTGGATACAATTCCTAGAACTAGGGCAAAAACAGCGAAATGAAAAAGAAATAGAAAAATTTTTTTTTTTTTTTTTTTGGGGGGGGGGGTTAGTTTCAACAAAAAAAACATGGTTTTTGGTTTAAATAAAAATAAAAACACGGTTTTTGACAACTCTGGGTAAGAGACAATCGCCTCGCACATGGCATACAGTGAAGCATTATCCTAGAAGAGAATAAACTTCACGAGGATAAAAAATCATGACATGACAAATATTTACTAAGAAGAGAAAATTCATACAGCTATTATCTCTAACTTTAGATAAAAAAAGCTGTAGCAGTTAGGTTTCTAACACAAACTTGGTTAATGATGAAATAATGTATCATCACAATCTTGCAATAACACCCGGTGCCTACATACCTCGTATTCTAATTAACAGCCATTCAATGTCGTCTCTTACAAATGGATCATCAACTTCAACCATCTGAATGAAGCGTTTGGCATTGGCCTCTGTGGGTTTTCTGCAAAAAAAAAAATAATAATAATAAAATAAAAATTTTGATTCGCATCCAATACGAGTGGCCATCACCTACTTTTATAGAAACATCAAGTACAAAATATCCCTAGTAAGAGAAGAACTGTTCAGCAACTCGACCTCAAGAGCAACGAAAACGTTGCCACTACACTTACAGATTACAAATTTAATAATAACAGAAAAAAAAAACAAGACGATAAACAATTCTGTTTGTAATCATTAGAAACAAGCATCATCACATTAGCTTATCAACATTAATTCTTAAAAGAACGCCAATGAGAAGCAGAGCAAGGACTGTTCAACAACCTCTCTGTTTGGTAAGAAGCGCTTACTTTCTAATCGTGAAGTTGTGGAAGTTCTTTGTGCCAACGTATGACGACATCAGTCTCCGAAGGTTTGCAAGGCCATCAGTTGTAATCCGGAATGCTTCTGTGGTAACCTGGTCAGCAGTAACGAAACCATTTGAAGGCATGAATGAAAAGCTTGGTCTCAGGACATTTAAATGTGTCAGATAAGGAAGTCGTCAAGCTCTAAAACTCTACCTGAAAGCGGGTTGAAGTAGTAGTAGTATTAGCAGATTTACGCCTCCGTAAATAAGTACTAAGCTCTTCTAAGAGAGAAAAAGGAAGGGACATATAGTGTGTCGATAGAAAAACGGGGAACCCATGCACGAAGGTGTTCCCACACAGTGGACCAACGTGCATGGGAACAGCAGGTCGGGAAAGGAGAGGAAGAACAGACAACGGTAAGATCAGTAGGGTA
This sequence comes from Parhyale hawaiensis, assembly GCA_001587735.2. Lineage (NCBI taxonomy): Eukaryota > Metazoa > Arthropoda > Malacostraca > Amphipoda > Hyalidae > Parhyale > Parhyale hawaiensis. Next base: position 19,699,740 of record LQNS02278171.1, on the reverse strand, counting down.
CAAAAGTGGAAGGAAGTAAAGTGGGCACGAAAGACAGACGTCCCGAAGGCCTAGCTAAGCAGGTTGGAAAAGCCAGCTGTAAGGATTACGTGCATCGCGGAGATAAGCTGAACTTTGTTGTAAACCAAACTGAAGATGATGGCGGCGAGGCCTATACACGTCGCGACGACGTGCATTAGCTACATCAAGATCACCGGCAAAAAAATAATATTAAATAACTAGGCTTTCATCAGAAGCTATAATAGATCATCGAAAATTTAAACCCTTACTTTCCCTGTACATTCTGAGGGCATCTATAAGATCGAAGACAAATATTGCTGGTAGTTCAGCATATGGGAGTTAGTGATGAGACGACTTACCTACTATAACAGTAAAGTAATAAACACCTTAAAAAATGGGAGAAACTCGTGTCAGAGCCAACTCTCTAGGAGCTTAGAATAACCCATAAGCATTAGGGTGAGGTTAATTTGGTTAACCCATTTTTTGTTGTGGAGAGTAGCGACCCCAGGGGACTTTGTAGGTTACCTCAGCTTAGCCGTCTGAACGTCATTCCTTTGTGACTACTTCGCTTCCGTACTTGAACAACTGATATCACTTTCAGATGTTCTTCCTTTTCTTTCTCGATTTGTGTTCCCATGGGCATTGATTCTCTTTGGGAACACTTTTGTGCATTTGTGCAAGGGTTCCATGTTTCTATCGACATTATGTTCCTTCTTTCTTCCGTTGTGAGGTCGCTTTTGTTTTACTAATGGAACCTTAAATTACTCAATATCATGATTGTAAGAGCCAAATTTTTGAATAGGTGAACTGGATAAAATCTAATTACTTCTAGCTAAACAGTCAATTACTGACCATCACTGCAGAGCGATACTATTAGCTGAATGAAAGAATGGCAAATACAGGGCGTCTCACGAAACCCAACTTTAAATTGACAAAGCTATAGAAGTAGGTATTATAGCTACATAGATCAGTTCTGTAAAAATAGTTGGCTCAGTTAATATTTGTCTATGTACATACCTATATATTTTCAATCCATTTCCTGAAATAGTAACGTTACAATAACGTTATAAGTGAAGGCCATTGAAAATCCGTTTGGCCAGGATATGAATTAAAGTAAAAGTAGCTTCAGTTTAAAAATTGTAATGGGCCCATTTGTAAATAGGCTAAATATCTCATTAACATTTAATATTCCTGCATAACAATCATTAAAATAACCATTAAATGTCATCTTAAGGCTCCTTCCCTTCGACAGGTCCTCCATTTCTTCTTACATAAACTTGCGCTTTTAATTTCAGAGCCCTTACCGCTTTTCTAATTATCCAGGGATTTTCGTTAAGTCTATTCCCTTCTTCAGTGATACGATCCCGTAACTGATTAGTGTTTTCTGGTGGGGTGACACATAGCTACTTTAGTCTTGAGATATCCCCACATGAAAAAATCGCAAGGGGCTAAATCGGGCGATCTAGCAAGGAATTCAATATCATGGTTGAGAGCTACGACGGGATCGCCGAAATATTCCTCCAATCTATCTCTTTCAATGATCAATCTGTGAGCACGGGCTCCATCTTGAAACCACCATATTCTTCCAAACTGGTTGCCATTACTGTGCCTGTATTGTGGAAAAATGTCGTCATTAATCATGTCCAGATACTTTACACCATTTAAAGTGTTATAGAAAAGAGGACCAACAAGAGAACCGTTTCCACATAATACAATCCAAAGAGATATTTTTTCTCTACAAATGTTCACGTCAATATAAAATGATGCTCCTTTTGGAGCATAACATCTCACATTCTGGATAGGTACTACCTTTCCTATTCATAAAGAAAACTGCTTCATCACCAATGAAAACATTTCTCAAAAACCTCAACTTTTACTCTCATTTATACCCTGGACAAATGGATTTTTAATGGCCATCATTTATAACGTTATTGTAAAGTTACTCTTGCAGGAATTGGATTAAAAATGTCACTGTACATAGGCAAATATTAACTGAACCAACTTTTTTTACGGAATTGAATTATGTATAATAATAATAAACTTTATTTAATACTCATGGAGACATAAACTGAAATGTTACACGGCACACAAGAGGATGTATCTTATTTCTAGGAAACAAACAAACAATGTCATAGTGGATCTACTTTGTAGACATCATTACGCCCCATGGCCTCCGTCAGGCAACAGTATGCGCTGCCATCGTAGATATTAGATCGTTTGTAGCCAGGGCCATTACGGATTAATTTTATTAAAGAGTTGCTAGTTTGCAATCCTGTATTTTATAGTCAAGGCGCATTTTCTGGTTCTGACTTTGAGACAATCAGTGTACTTTTGAGCAAATATTAGACTTGCACTAATAGACATAGCTAGGCACTTTCATTAATATGCGGAATATGTCTTCATAAGAAACACGCAAGCGCTCAATGGATTGCTTTTTCAAGTTACACCAAAGTGAGTTACAGTACAGGGGATAACAATAGGTTCGGAACAGCTGGCATTTGACGTCTTCAAGGCAGTATAGCACCGTAGGTACTTTTTGAGTTATGTCAATTTAAAGTTGGGTTCCATTTTTCGTGGGACACCCTGTATACGATACAAACAAATACGCAGGACAATACGGTAAGCACTACATGCAGTTGGATTGCAATATTCTAGAAACTCTAAAGGCAGTTGGTTTTATTTTGCTTAAAGGCCGGATGGCATAATAAGGAGAGGAAGCCTAGCAAGCAAAAGAAACCAAAGGTACATGATCGAGAGGTATGCTTAATATCGCAGTTACACAAACCAAGATGATTATTGTAGATACAGTAAAACCCCTCTAATCCGCACCTCAATAATCCGAAACCCTCCCTAATCCGAACATCTCATTACTGTTCGAAATGCTATTTGAACAAGTGAGCATTTTTAGGATTAATGGGGTAAAGTACGGAGTTCCTACACATACCTCTGTAATCCGTGCAAGGCGCTTCTCATTTTTAAGATAAAAGAGGTGATGAGCGAAAAATCTGCGCGAGGTACTGCGCAGAAGGTGCAAACTCTCTCTCTATAATCCGTATTAGTGCGGAATAAAGAGGTTTTTTCGGATTTGTAAGTACCCCGATAATCCGATATCCCCGCTAATCCGTCACCCCCTTCCCCCCGTGCTGTGCGAATTAGAGGGGTTTTACTGTATTATTTTCAGGGTTTTCCCGCCGTAAACAATAGGAAATGCAAACTAAAATGACAGATGAGCTAGGCTAGTTAATACCTGTTTGGTAGCTACTATAATGAACATTTTATGCAATGACTAGAGCACTCTGAGACTGCATACCCACCTCCGCCATGCAAGGCAACGGTAACGAAAATTCAAATTTATCTTCAAGCCATGATTTTCTTTATAACAACACGAAAATTTAATCATTTGTTTCTTTTGATAGTATAACCAATCTCTCTAAATTTTCTTGAAGATCAGTTCATAACGTTTTGAGTTATGCTGCTAACAAACGCTATGATAAGCATAAGTCAAACACACAAACGGATCAACCAATTTGCACCAAAATTCAATCATCGAGGTATGCCTTGTGAAGTTGTAACATTAGCTACTAACAACTACAGTGAATTTCATAAAGATCCATTCAAAACTTTTTGAGTTAGCTATTGTGCTAATAAGCACATAATTACACACCGCAACAATCGAACGAACGAACAGATCATCACAAAAATTTCATAAAAATCCGTCCATAACTTTTTCAGTCATGGCACAGAGGACAAATAGGCAGATAAACAAACGGATGGGGGGATTTCCACCAAAAGTTAATAATCTATTGATGTTGACATGCCTAACAATCCCTGAAAATCTCGTAAAGATCCATTCATAACTTTTTGAGCTATCTTGTGACAGAAAGTGAGATAGAAATTTCGACAGAAACATATCCTCCTTGGCGGAGGGAATAACAAAGATCTGCTAATTACCACTTCTAGGGGAGCGAAGGCAAAAGAAGGCGACAAGTAAGAATAGGTGCGACAGTCACACCAGTTCTTGCTGTTGAAACTTCTGATAGCTCTTCTGATGTCCACAACGCAGATTTGCTTGGGAAGTAAGTCATTGAGCTGTTCTACGTACTTCTGCTCGTCTCCTTCCACTGAAAAGTTAAACGAAACGTGAATCAGAGCTCTGTTTGGAACTAAAGAAAACATGGAAATGTGTTTTAAGATCAGCAAGATAACAAAATGTTAAGTGTTGCGAATATATTAGAGGAACAAAACTGAGTAAATAATGATGAGTCATCAACACCCCGAAATTGGCGAATAACAAAACACATGGGTGGACGACTATTTTCTTGCATAGCGCAGTCACTTCGCTTCAGGATGAAGAACATAAAGTGCGCAACTTCAACACAACATTGAAAGTGTTCAACGTAACTATTGAAAGAGTTTCAGAATTAGATACGAAGGCAAGATATTAAAAATACCGAGTGTAATAGCTTCTTGATTGCACTCGGAGTTAGGTGCTAGGTTAGCTATATATATATATATATATAAGGATTTGTTAAAAAGTCATTGCTATAGAGCCCATGCGACAGAAAGCATCAGATTTTAGCCCTTTGTCAACTGATATCTACCTCTTCAAGTCTCCACCATTTGTTTTTACAGTCTTATAGAAGGTTCTTGTTGGTTACAGTAACTTATCTTAGTGGTAACTTCGAATTCACAATAAAGATACGGTACTTTAACTCTTTGACTGGCTACTGGAGAAGCCTTCAGTGTACTGTATTTGACGATTCGGCCTACTAATGGAACTCACCATTGGAGCATTATCAATAACGTTATTCCCATGAAAATTTTTTTATTTAACGGCAACCAGTTCACAGCAATAATGCGCTGTTATTATTGTAGATACCCGGAAATATAAGCAGTTTGTACTGAAAGGGTAAGGTTAAAACAAAGTTACTATTATTTTGAAAATCATGAACCAAAATGTTTTCTCATGGAAACACCACTGTTTGCTACAGCACTGCAGGCGAGTTTGAATGATACACAGGATTATAGATTATGGCAAGGGTAGGCAAACTACGGCCCTTGGGCCACATCCGGCCCACTAGTCTTTTTCATCAGGATCACCGATGACTGTGGGATATATATTCAATAAATTAGCCCATTTTAAGCACTTATTCTAAAACTGCATGGCTGTAGAAAAAAAAATTTCATTCAAGACACTATATTTTTTGTGGTGTGCTTGATCTGTACCTATAGCCTACATCGGGTGCTAGTCCAGCCCATCTGTCAATTTTTTAAGAGTGCATGTGGCTCCCGAGTTAATAAGTCTGCCCAACACAGGATTAGAATAACCACTGTACCAATAGGAAGCTTCATGCTGAGCACTTGTCTGGCAGCGGACACTCCCTTATCCGTGCGAGCAGCACGCTGGAAGTTGATGGCTTGCACTTTCTCTGCCTCGATGGGGGTAATCAGATCCAAGGCCAGCAGAGCTTTGAGTAATTCTCCCTCAATCGTTGGATGAGGTGGGTTGCTGAAATACAAAATAGTACATTGTTATGCCCTTTTATCTCTGCTTTATTAAGGAATGAACAGCAAGGGCGATTCTTCACTTACAATATATTCAACCTACGAGGCTACGACAGCCTTATGTGGTTACGTTTACAAGCACAGTGAACAGTGCAGTAGAACCTTGGCTGCCAAACACCGCCATATTGGAACGAATTTCCTTCCTGTTAAACAACGTCTCTGATTCAAAATTGTAACCGTCATTGTACCGTAACTCCAAAAGTCTATGAGCTTACAGAGGCAGTAGTCCCAAAGCCCATGGAGATTAGTTTAGCACTGTGTACAAAAGGTTTGAAGCTGGAAGTAAGATGGGGTAGACCAGTGGACCCTGGAATGGCTGTTCTCAAGTTTCGGATCCAGTACCAATCCCAATGAGACCATTCCAAAAACTCCAAAATTCAAGTTAAATTAGCATAATTGAGTACATCATCTTGGGGTCAAGATTCAACATTGACCCTTCTTAAGTTTCAGCACCTGTACGTAGCCTATTCCATTTCAAATGAACCTGATTAGTGCTAATTAGCACTTTGATTAGCATAATTGAGTACATCGACGAAAAAACTAACGCCAAAATAGCCATTGAAATGGCCGAGTAATGAGCATTCATTCTTAAGTTTGAAATCCTGTACCAAGCCCATTTCAGAACGGATCAAATGTCAGTGTTAGCACCACCAATGATTTAGAGTGATCAACCTGATTCAGTAATAACTTTTTATTAATGATCTGAAATTTTGTATGCGTATAGAACACGAGCAAAGAAAAAGAAATTGTTCGAGACAAATTTTCAATTTGGGGCATAGAAAACGTGATTATGTCATAGAAAATGAAAACTTTAGGATACATTTTGCTGATATATACTCCTCCGTCAAGTTTACATGTAGACAGCAAAGAGAGGGCTCACTTGACGGAGAAAACTATGCTCTACACACATACAAAAGCATACAGCATTTGAGATTGAAAGTTTCATTTTGAATACTTGATGTTTTAAGTTGCTAGCTGGTTATTTTTTCTGGTCAGCTATGCATTTTTTTCCAATTTTTCCGATTTAGATATTTAAAGAAGCTTTTTGTTAGCTTGTAGAGCAACTCTTCCGTTTGCAAATGAGCCTTATCTCGTCTCTCTACCTCAAAAACAAGAAAATGACCTGGGGGTACTTAGTCAAGCACCCAAGAACATAAGTTTTTAGGGGAGCCTGAAAAAGTACNATACAGGTGTACTTTAGCCTTTTAGGTGAATAAAAATATTGAAATTTATTTTGATTTATGGTCGTTCTAAAGCAGGTTGATCTCCTCAATGATTTAACTTGCATGGTAGAGTACAAGAATGGAACCAAGGCTAGAATGTTTATCTCGAGGTTAAGAAATTGAAGGAAAGATAGTAGCTATATACCTATCTTTACTCCCAGGTTATGAAGCAAAATCAACCATTCTTAAGGGGAGCATTTGGGTAAAAATAAAAAGTTTATTTTGGGCCCATTATTATATTATAGTCATAGTTTTACCACCTTTTCCACTCGATAAGTGAACCGTACGGTGCAGACTCTGTCTATCTACATATCTCAGTAGGAATATTTTATCTCGGCATTGCTGCCGGAAATTCTCAATTGGCTCAGTGCGCTACTATCAGCAGGAAAAAAGGCGCAAAAAATAGAGAAAGACACACGGGTGGACAGCCCCATTTGAGGCCTTCTACACAAGAGAGAGTAGAGAAGTCCCACAAACTAGGTCGGCTGTCTCTATCAACAGCCCACCTCGAGGAACAGAAAGGGAAAAATAGATAGCCTACCTAACTTTACCAAACTAATCCCGTCTGCAGGAACTGCGGCCAGATGCAACATCCTCTGCGGAGAAGGCACTCGGGATCGTTGGGTGCGTGATGCCCAAACATACTGTGGCAGGGAAATTTCTGGGCAGATTTGAATGAAACTTGGTAGCTACAGAAACCTTTGAAAATAGAAAGTGAAATTATTTTCACTCCTGTACTTTTTCCCAAAGAAAACAAGTTATTAAAAGAAAAGTGGAAAAATGGGGCTGGGGAAAACATAGGTATCTCCTCCTACAGTTTCTGAGCTACAGAGATGATTTTGCTATCAAAAGATGTGCAATTTTATTTTCTACCAGGGAAACTATTTGGGGGTTTGATTTTCAAAATAGTTCTTGAGGATTAAAAAAAAAAAATTATTTTTCTCAAGTTTTTCTGAAAAAGTGTGCTGTAACTCATTTCCTAATTTGAAAATCAAAACCAACAATAGTTTCGCTGATAGAAAATCAAGTCGCACTTCTTTTGATACCAACTGTAGGAGATGCATTTTGATGTTGAAAACATTTTTCAGGGTGGATGGTGGAGCTGTGCTCTCGTTTTCATTATGCAAAGGCCACTGTTACAGAGATAAAAAATTTTTGGGCCAGGGGTTAGAAACCAGCAATAGCTACTCAGAATTCCTCCATGCAATTCCAAAGTCCTAGTAATCTCTGTGGTTATCAGGAGTTATGCTTACGGCCCGAGATCTCAGGCTTTCTTTTATGCCAGGAAGGAGAGTGTTTGTGATGCTCGAAATTGCAGCATCAGTATAGGCTAAAAGAAATTCAAAGGTTATGCTGAGGCACTCACTTTAACTAGCAATGTTGTAAAAATAGT
>LQNS02278171.1:19650550-19662384 GCA_001587735.2 Parhyale hawaiensis | reverse complement strand
TACTCCATTGCAGGGAATTATGGATATCATTATCAACCAAGAGGATGGACATAATACATCACACATCAAGTCCCAGTGTTGAAGAACAATTGTGGTATTACCTTGCTAAAGTATGAGACGTTCACGGCTCTGTCTGAAAGGCCTTGCAAGGCCGTGAAAGTTTCACGGGTCCAGCTAGTATAGATAACTAGTGTACCCGTGCGTGAAGAATTCACGCAATAACCTATACGTTTGCCTAATTCCTCTAGGCCGGTGCGGAATCTCCTTTTCTCTTATTTTCTAATTAATTTTCTTCTTTTCTTCATTGATCCTTTACCGTGCTGGCATCCTTAGGTCTTCTATATAGACAGGAAGCAGTAGCATCTTGAGTAAAATACTCCTACAAACTTAAACAAAGTTCACTGCCGAAAACCAGTCAAATAATTCTTTAGCTTTCCTAGATGTTTTAGTAACCAACAACGNATAGCGGGAGAAGAGAGTAGGAGAGAGAAAGGAGCGCCACAGTGACCCGCGAAGCCACTCCAAACGGTGAGTGGCTGCGTTTGGCCCACGGAAGCCCCCATCGCAGCGCAGAGACTCCCGCAGGGTCCACCCACGACGAAGACGCACAGGCATCGGGTAGAATACTTTGCTGTCATTATTGACAGCGCGGGCACTCTAGTCTTTTACTATTCACATTGCTAGTGTAGCATAACGATCCAAATATGGGAAAAATTTGTAACTAGAATACAATGAAAAGCGAGCTGTTCCGAACTGCATTTCAATATTTAAGAAATCACGTAAACTGACAGAAAAAGTGCTTGCGGCGACAAGAATAAATTATTGAAAAAATGGGCTGAGTCTGTAGTATCTTCTTGGAAAACTATCGCTCATAAAGGATAAAGCAGCTACGGGTCCCGCTATAGAATTAAAATCATCAAATATCCCAATGAAAATATAAATGTTAAAAAAGTGAGAGTCGAAATCATGTAATCTTCAGACGATGGGGAAGAAAAGTTAGAGAAGGCGTGTGACAATAGGAGATCAGCAATGAGAAAAGTACCTCCGCAGAGTGAGATTACTTTATTTGTTTTCATGCTACTTTCAGGTCAATATATATAATGACATTCAACGGCAAATATTTTGTTGGTTAAACATCTGCGAGATCCACCGGTGATAAATCATAGTGCCTAGATAGGTTGTGTAGGGTGACCTAGGATAAACGGGCTAAGATTTGATATACACGAGCTACGCTTAGCCCGCTGCATGCGAGTCGGATCATTGAAGTGTTTCACGTTCTTAGAACAAATGTTTCTGAACGCGTGATAACGGTTTAGTCTATCAGGATACGTCGATTCTAATTATTTACAGTTGCGAATTGCAACTGAATAGAAAGTCAGAGAGAGATTCGAAACTACGCAAGTGGCCCTCGCTGTAGCGGATCACCATCAAAGTAATCATGCAAGGAAATTCCTGTCCAAAAATGCGATGGGAAGTGTACAATTCATGAAAAATATTTCACCCATGAAAAGTCAAAAATTTCCATTTTTTATACAGGCTGTAACTTTTTAGTAAAACATGATAAGCTAAAACAGATAGTGAATTTATACCGTGTATACTATGGAGTATAACTGCAAACAATATCAGAGAAAACAAAGGTAGTCGAAATTTTTGTAAAATCGCTAAGGGGTTACTTTGCAATTTTTTTCCGAAAATTCTGAAAAAATCAAAGTTGGCAGTTCTTTCCCATATTGACTCAGTAAAGAGGCATTACCATCAAGGTAATCATGCAAGGAAATTCCTCTCCAACCTTGCAAGGGGAAGTGTACAATTCATGAAAAAGTATTTCGCCCATGAGGAGTCAAAAATTTCAATTTCTTATACAGGCTGTAACTTTTTAGTAAAGCAAAAATCTCAGTTCAGCACCCACTTTAATAAAACGCTTAGACACTTTTTCCAAAGTTTTAAAAGCTAGTTTTTGATCATTCCCAATTTTATTAAGAACACACAATTACTTCCGTGATGAACACCAAAAAAGAACCACCCTCAGCTGCAACTTTCTTCTCCTCGTTTTCGGTACTGCATTCTTGTCAGGACACCAGGTCGTTAAAAATCATGGAGGCTTTAACAATTAGACAAGAACTTTCGGGAATTATTGTCAAATACAACGAATTTCCGAACTTCCTCAACCTCTACCAGTAGCACCGCCCCGCCCCTCCAGTAGCATCAGCTTCTTTCCATTAAAAACTGTTCCATCGGCTAGCTCGTCACCAGTTCTGCTTCAACCTCCATTGTGATAGGACAGATGCATAGCAGAGCCTTTGTTTTTGTATTATCATCAAGGTTATCATGCAAGAAATTTCTTGTCCAAACATGCAAAGGAAAATGTACAATTCATGAAAAAGTATTTCACCCGTGTGGAGTAAATAATTTCCATTTCTTATACAGGCTATAACTTTTTAGCAAAACATGATTAGCCAAAACGGATAGTGAATTTGCACTAACTATACTATGGGCTATAACTGCAATTAATATCGGTGAAAATGAAGGTAGTCGAAATTTTTGTAAAATTGCTAACTTGTTACCTTGGAATTTTTTCAAAAAAATCTGGAAAAATCAAAGTTGGCAGATCTTTCCCATATTGACCCAGTACAGAGGCATCACCATAAAAGTGATCATACAAGGAAATTTCTGTCCAAACATGCAACGGGAAGTGGACAATTCATGAAAGTATTTCACCTATGAAAAATAAAAAATCTCAATATCTTATAAAGTCTGTAACTTTTTAGTAAAACATGATAAGCAAAAATATATAGTGAATTCATACTATGTATACTATGGACTTAAACTGCGATCAATATCAGTGAAAATGAAGGTAGTCGAAATTTTTGTAAAATTGCCAATTGGTTACCTTGGAATTTTTTCAAAAAAATCTGGAAAAATCAAGGTTGGCAGATCTTTCCCATATTGTCACAATAGAGAGGCGTTATCATCAAGGTAATCATGCAAGGAGGCATGGACTACATTGGAAGAGCGCGTACTGGCAGGCAAGCAGTATAATACAATGTGTTGTATGCCGCAGCCAGTCCACTGATGTAGGACACGGGCTGGGTGGTCCAGACGTGTTTCGTTCGGGGGCTGTCGTTGATTGGAGGCTGGAGTATTCTCCCGTCTCATTTCCTAGGTGGTCAGCAGAAGAAGTTTCTCCCATATTATCCTTTTTGTTGGGATGGAGAGACCAACCTACCAAGCAAGTAATCAACAAACTGTTATCATATGGAGGATTTCCCACGTTACTGATATTATTATTTTTTAAATCTCACTTTTGTATGAATTATTGAAGTTGTCATTAATGTATCGTTGGATTTGGTATAGCTATGACTCCACCTTTAGAAACATCTTGACCTCAATAATAGAAAGATCTTTCCCATTTTCCAAATATGTGTTAAGCAATGGTCGGATGAGGGAACCACAGACTTTGAAATAACAGCTGGAAAGCGACGATGATTTATCACCTCAGCTACAGAGGTTCGGTGCCAAGCAGAAAACTTATTGTCGTGTATAAACAAATTCGGTAAATTTCTAGAAAAAGTCACAACCGAAACTTAAGAAGCGTATACATATTTAGGTAGAATGAAGCATTCTAAGACTTTTTCCATTAATAACATTTTTGTCGGAAATGCTTAGTTTTTGAGATATTTCACTTTGAAGTTTTCCATCAGAAAAAATAACCGGCGTTATTATAGGCTTGCTCACGACCCCATAGGAACCTAACCTAACCTAACGTGACCTTATTTTTCCATAGAAAAACAATGGAAAATTCAAAGTCAAAATGTCAAAATCAAAGTATTTCCGACGAAAACGTTATTCATGGAAAAGTCTTAGAATTGTTCATTCTACCTAAATTTGTATTTTTTAAATATCGAGTTGCGACCTTTAGTACACAAATACCCAATTTTTGTTCTCTTGTAGAGGATTCATTGTTTAATGTAAAGAATTAAAAATTTCCTAAATTTTATTTTTCGGTGAACGGATTTAGTTACCGGAAATGGAAATAAGGGACATTCACCAGGCCAATATACTTTTTCAAAAACAACTTAACAATGCAGTTCTGTCCAAAGATTAACGGCGAAACGGTTTGGTGCTCTCTACATGCATCAGAAGATGTGAGCGCGTATCGGTGTTAGGAAAAAATGTGTGCAAGCTCATATGCTTACATATACCTATCTATCAAACTCAAATTTGATAATTCCAATTATTCAGTATATATATCTATCAAACTTAAATTTGATAATTCCAATTATTCAGCAATAAACTTTTTTTAAACTACTGTAGAAACAATAGTTCAATTCGCTTTGTATCTGAACACACACAAAGCGGATTCTCAAAATAGGTCCCGTTGTTCAAAGTGCCAATGTTCTTGTCGTTTTTCTTGTGGTGCTTCGAGAGACTTCTAGAGTTTGGGCAACGTGGCCTGTGGAGATGCCACAGAGCGCTGAACGCGCATAGAGTTACAGAAAATTATACTTAAGCATGTTCTTGTGCTCGTAAATTAAGTGGGGAATTGGCTTTGTGCCAATTGGTGTACATGTTAAATATAGGGTGCCAGTATTTTAGAGTAGGAAATAAGTACCATGTTGTATAGTTAATGTAAAAACTAGTAGCTATCTGGCAATGCGCCAGGCGGGTGACTTCAGAACCATAAAGCCAGAAGTCAGTCTGAGCCTCCCTCCCTGTTGGGGAGGATCGATCGGCTCCATGCTCGCCCAACTTAGCGTTCATGTCCAGATTTGTACCCGGCGGCCCCGTCCTGAGGGTACGTGTTAGCCAATACTTTCCATGCAAGTTAATCCCAATGGCGAACTTTTCATTGTGTAACAATCAATGTGCTGAACCCGATTGTGACATTAACAGTGCGCGGTAGAGATACTTTAATGACGTGCATTTGACGTCTTCGCCCTTTATTGACGTGCGCGCGAGTGTACAGTATCCAACACCTGTGTGATGCATCGTCTTCGCCCTTGACGTCTTCGCCCTTTATTGACGTGCGCGCGAGTGTACAATATCAAACACCTGTGTGATGCATCGTCTTCGCCCTTTGACGTCTTCGCCCTTTATTGACGTGCACGCGACTGTATAGTATCCAACACCTATGTGATGCACCGTCTTCGCCCTTTGACGTCTTCGCCCTTTATTGACGTGCGCGCGAGTGTGCAGTATCCAACACCTGTGTGATGCACCGTCTTCGCCCTTTGACGTCTTCGCCCGTTTGACGTGTGCTCAAGTGTACGGAGCGTGCATGCGCCACTTGCCTTAAGGAACACTTTGAATAGTGACCTGTAAGTTCTCTATTGTGTTAATTCCTTAAAAATAAGTCGTAGGACTCATAGAATATTTGGTATGTAAAGGATTCCGCACTGTACGTGCTATGCTCATGTCCACCATGCCTGGACGTGTCGACAAGGACCATCCCTAGATAAGATTTTCCTATATTACTTTGCCTTGTCCATGTCAATTATTTCTTGGCACGATAACTTCACATTCAACCGTCATCATTTCACGTGAATTTCAATTTGAATATGTTGTGAACATGTGGGTTTTCTCCGTTGTCGCCGAATCGCTCGATATGAGCCTTGTGCATGCATACACATGCATGTCATAATGCTTAGATTGAGCGCGCGACGTTCGTTTCCCTCGACGCTTAATGTTTGGATTATGCGGGCGTGCCTTTCAACGATTCAATTTGATGTCCCATATTTTGCCTTATCTCATGGCGCGCCCATTGTATTAAATAACATCCCCATTGTATTAAATAACATCAGAATATACCATTGATTTTACCATGTGTTTTCCTACCCTTGCATTCTCTAGTTATTTTGAACACCTGTAGGATAGATTAGAGGCGTGGCTTACCTCATGTGTGTTGGGACCTGCAATGCGCCATTTAATGCACTGTGTTGTCGATTATTCACTATGTCAACTGTTTAATTAATTAAGTGTCAACATTAATTAACTTCATATCAATATTAATTAGATCAATATTAATTTGTTTCTTTATAATATTTATATAAATAATTAAATAAATGGCGCATAGCAGCTACAGAAAAATCCTTAACATCGGCAATGAAGCAGCTATCGGGGGTACTCAGTCTATTATTACCTATCACACTGTAGCTGGTTGGAACTCTCTTCTTCTGCGGAGGTTGGGGCTCTGGTGCCAGACGACTATGTTCTTCGCAGTGGGATAAGAAGACAATCAGTGACACTGATGAGGTTTACTTTTGAATCTGCTGAGGTACAGATGATGCTGCGTATCGTATGTACAACTGAGATACATAAACAGATTATATTCGCAAGACCGCGTTGGTATAGGCCTGGCGGAATTATGAGCTGCCTCTACCCGGTGCTACTCTTATTTATAGGTGTTCATCAGGGAGTGACACGATACCTATGCGCAAGTAAGCTCGCGCCGTCACAAAGATGCCATCTATAACATAAATCGAGGAGTACAGTTGCGTGGCAAAGGGAACTTCAGCAAATTGCTTCGTATTATGAATGATCAACTACTTACACTATTCTGGTGAGCCTTTTCCATATGGATATAGCATCGTCAGCACTTAATCCCGGGGCGTGTATAAACATCATGTTGTGTTGCAAAAACTGCTCTGTAAAGTCGTAATATTGTATGGACATCAATTTATTAATCGCCGTCAGGGAAATTCCTGCTGCTTCTCTTAAGAAACCGCTGACGTAAGCGTCTTCGAACCTCACGAACGGCACCCGTGTTCTCACATCGAGTAGAAGTTCCGCGTGACCCCGAGCCAGAATATATGCTAGGCCTGAACAGTAGTTAGGGTACCGAGGGAGGGGATACTCTGTTAGTGATACGTACCACTTGCTCTTCTTGTCACGTACCGGAAATTGGTTATTATTGACGGAACAGTCTATGGTTGCATTTTTGGGACTTGTCTCAGAATTTTTTGGTGTACGTTCAAGTATTTCTACTTTTCTGCTTTCGTTCCCAGTCGGTTGTAATAAAGCATTCTGAGAATCACTAGATGGAGTTTCAGAATACTTTTCTAAATACTCAGCAAGAGAGATAATATTCACTAAAACATCATCATCAACCTTCACATTGCTTTGAATATTCTCACAAAAGTTGTGTATCCAGAAGAGGGCGGAGAGAGTTTTAAATGTAAGGTTGCCATAGGTATCTCTGTGATCTGTGATGACCAGGTCTTGCATGGCGTCGCTCTCAGCCAACACTTCTCTGTTGAGGGAAGAGTTGGCGCTCTGCCCCATGAAGAATATTACCTGAGAATGGAGTGAGGGGCTGACTTATTACGACATAATGTGCTATTCACACTTTAATATGCTGGACTTTAATTATTATTTATTATTATTATTAAAACTTCACGATTGAGCTCCCACGGACAGGTAATACAACCCAAATGAAGCATCTTGCAACACCGGGAAGCCCAAAACGGTGCTAAAGGAAATCCAGCAAAAAACATTAACAGCTGACTTAAATGCCTGCAGGCCAATACGACCAAACGCCGATGCCGGCAACAAATTCCAAATCCTAGCCGACCAGGGCACGAAGCACCGATAGAACTGATTAGTTCAACATCTGACAGCATCCAAAGTGAAAATGTGCGCTCCGCGCGCAGCACGAGTCTCTCTCCCAAAAACCATGAGGGCAGCCAGAGAAGAACACAACCAATGCCTCTCATTATTGTACACTTTATAAAACATACATAGCTCTGCGACTCTTTCTCCTATGGGACAGGTTCACTAGATCCTTATCAGCGCACAGCCTGCTGGCTGAACTAACAAGTCAATCTAACAGACGCCAGTGAGTGTCAGCAGCTGAAGCCCAGACCGGTGAGCAATACTCCAACACAGGCAGCAAAAACGCAGAAAAACATCTACGGGCAACCTAACTATCACCAAACACGGAATTGAATTCACCTTACGCAGGAGTCCAATCTTAGTAGAAGCGCGTGACACCAACCTCCTAATATGCGGCTCAAAAGTAAGCTCCTCATCAAAGACAACACCAAGAATCTCTAAGGAGCTAAAGTCCTGAAGCAAAGTGTCATCAATCTTTGACAGAAAATGGTGACTATAAACTAGAGACTTTCGCTATACTTCTACAAACTTTTATTTTACATCTGCAAGAGTAAATTTTGGTGCACTGATCGCATTCAGAAACTGTTACATTATTTGTTTGCATACATACATTGCTTACCGCATTTAGTGGAGGTGGTGGAAGTGAGGGACAATGGACACGTTAGTCAATGACAGAAGTGGGTTACCGGACTAATAAAGCGGTAGTACTGCTTCGCTCAAAATCGTTACCGCTTTACGCGTCCCTTAATCGGCTGAAAATTGCCGCTTTACCGATACCGGAACTAAGACAATTTTTAAAGCGGTAAGGGTAACGGTTTTAGCCAAAAACTGCTAAAACATAGCCATTTCTGTTACGCTTTTATGGAGGATTTGGTACGTTCGGCATAAAGAATTTCTGTAGTGAGATTGGTTATTACAGCGGCCCACAATAAATATGTCACCTTTGACACCATTGTTATTCTCGCTTACAAAACAACTAAAATCTATCGACATTTGAAACTAGAAGTACTTCGGAGAATGCTACTACCCCTAGCAATAAAGCTTATGAGAAGAATGTCCTAACTTAAAACTAGCAACCAAATAAACACACTATGAACAACAATCACAGCATTAGTTGAACTATCAGTATTTAGAAAAAAATGCCTTGCGTAAAACATTTAGACAGCTGGTACGATATACTTTCACGCATAACTTGCTGTACAATAAGATCGTAAAGAACACTAAAACATACACCAGTTCTAGGAATTCTTCAAAGCATCTAAATAAAAAGTCAATAAATTTCATATTACATTATAACCCAAACAATTGAGCGATGCATTCCAATGATACTAAAATAGGATTTGACAAGCTAAGAGAAAGAATCATAAGAGAACTCCTACAATAACAATAAAAGCTGTTTTATCACACTGAGTTACATCTGCAGATTCATTGCACAACAGCTGCCAAACAAAAGATATTTGGTCACGTAATGCATTGCACCATCACATACTCTTTAAATTTCGCTTTCAAGGTACAGTCAGTCATAGGCTATTTCAATTAAACAGGCAACGAGTTATAACATCTTACGGTTTGAAAGGCCAAGAAACGTCTTCGTAATTCCAATCTGGTGTTGGGATAATTAAGCCTTAGGGTTCGTCTATCAATATCACAAGTAGGCACCAGTTGTTCAATATGCTGCTGGAACAATTCCACGTTGCCACACATAGCATCTCGAAAAAAAAAATGCAATTAAAAAGTAGTCGTGCACGTATTGTAGTTTCATTAACTTTACTTTTTCAAGCTTTGCGTTTTCAGACATCAGTGGAATATTGTTATGATTCTTTCTCACAAGGAGCATAACCCTAAGAACGTGTATGTTTTAGGGTTTTTGCCCTAATTATTAAATTAGTGAAATATTGAATTTATGACCCTTCAATATTCATCGATGCAAAATCTTTTTGGTAGCGTTAACTGGCCGAGGGTCTCTCCTAAGTGAACTGCGCAGATTTGCAAATATGGATGGAAAAGAGAAAGTAAACACATTGGTACTGATATAAATTTCATTTAGAAACTACACGGAAATGCGTGGTACATTCAAGATCACGACTATTTAAGGATTCCCTATTCGATCTCCGTCTATACCCGAACTCTCTATTTCGGAAACTCGATTTCTGATGAATATGAAATACTTTTATATCCTTTTCAGGAAAATTTAACTGCATGCACTGTAATATCCTACAAAACAACGTAAAATCGCCTCGAAATCATATGCTCGCAAGGTCACGATAAAAGGGGATGTAAGGGCAAACACAAGCAAAACAATATGTTCGTTTTTCTCCAAGGCTTGTTATTCTTGTTAGACGATCCACCTCTTGTAATTCTCTTGTCATTCGATTCCTCAAAAGAGTACAGAAAGTGTGAACCAGTCAAGCCCTGCGAAATCCGGGAACTTCTAAAGCTAGACTGTTCACAGAGGGTAGAATAAGATGTGTGAATTCGCTGTGCCGTGCGGAGCCAAAGACTCCTAAAGCCCAACTAAACACACGAGAGAGTGGAACGTCAGTCCGCCCGCGCCCTGCGAAACCAATGAAGTTTCTAAAGCTTTGACTAACCACGTAGAAAGGGAATATAAACACGTCATGCCCTGCGGAGCCAAAGACTCCTAAAGCTCAACGGTTGTCTGAGATGTGTGTAGGAGATTTGAGCGTTGGTCGAGCCCTGCGGAGCCAAAGACTCCTAAAGCCTGACTATACTCAAGAAAAACAAAGTAGTCTACGTGAGTTGCCGTGCCCTGCGGAGCCAAAGACTCCTGAAGCTCAACTAATCACGTAGAAGGGTAGAATGTAAGTGTGTGTGAGGAAGGCTTTTTCTCTTGTTGGTGTCCAGGTCCCAGGCCACGATCGTCTGTTCTGCTCGGTGAGTGGAGTGAAGAAGAGGAGAAAAATAAACGATAGTCGGAGATGTGTTAGTAGCTAGAGGGGAAATGGAAGAAGTTGAAACAGAAAAAAATAGGAGAAGGTAAACTGACTGGGCAGTGCCGGTTTGTTTACAGTGTGAGTTAGATTGTGTTCATTGTAGATTTACCGTAATGGGAGACGGGGGTAGGTCGTCAGACCGTTGTGTAGTGCTGATGTATCTATTTGTTTGTTAGCGGTTGCGATTCGGTTATGTATAGAGTGGGGTGATGTTGTTTTGTGCTGATAGCCTGCCGGATGGCCAGTTGTGTCAGTACGTTCGTCTTTCCTGAAGAGTCAAATTATTGAGGACAGCGTTGGGGATTACTTCGTCAATGTTCTCCCAGATTCGTTAAGCTTGTGATTGCAGTATCATGTTAATTGGCTGAAGTTTACTAGTTTCATGCAATTCAACAGATGTTTTGTGTCTATTCTTGGTGTGTTGGTGATATATCTTGTTGCCTGATTTTGTATTCGTTGCAGTTTGAGAATTTGTGAGGTGGAGCAGACATGCAGTGAAATTGGAGGATAGGTGAGAACATGTCTGACTAATGCCAGGTACAGTTTCCTTTTGTTGTCTTTAAAGAGGTTTCGAAAGCGGTATAGTTGTGCCATTTTCGTTTTTACTTGTGCTACTCTGCCGCTGACGTGCTCTTTAAAGCCTATGCTGCTGAAAGTTAGTCCGAGTACCTTGCCTTTGCTGGAGTGTTCAATTTCTCTGTCGGGGAGTGCTACATTGACAGTCTTTTTTCGTCCGATAGGTATGATTTGAAATTTTTCCATGTTTGTTTTGATCTTCCATTTATTTTCAAATGTATCGATCTTGTTTACAGCTCTTGCTGTTGTTCGATATAGCATTGCCGGGGAGCCTTCTAGTGTGACTATTTGTGTAATGTCGTCTGCGTAACTAATGTATTCGGAGTGTGCTTGGGGTGCATCATGGTCATGGGCATAACATGTGAACATTGATGGTGACAGGCAACTACCTTGTGGTACTCCGCTGTATAATGGGAATTCAGGTCCTATGTGTGTGTTTATTCTGATGCGGGCTTCCCGGTTATCAAGGAAATTACATAAAATGCGTGTCAGACAGTCTGGAAAGTTGGCGGTGGCTATTTTGTATTTCAAACCGTCATGCCATACCTTGTCAAAGGCTCTGCTGATATCTCGGAGCCTGCATCGGCTTTTGGTCGTGTTGGCCTGCAGGCTTTTAAGTCGGCTGTTAATGGTTTTTTGCTGGATTTCCTTTAGCAGCGTTTTGGGCTTCCCGGTGTTGCAAATGCTTCATTT
>LQNS02278171.1:19607231-19617606 GCA_001587735.2 Parhyale hawaiensis | reverse complement strand
ATAACAGCCTCCACTAGCGCACCCCGAACACATCGCCTGACCTCCACCGATTTTATTCCATACCGCGTCCCCGACGCCACCATCCTTCTCTGCCGTGACTGTGTTTTTGGTCCTTCCTGCTCTAGCTTATTCGGCCTCAGAAACTGAAGCTTGCGTGTCGAATGCAGTATTTGCTAGGCGTTCTTGGGAGCCTCTTTCTGGATAAAAAGATATGGCGTGGTAGGCCTTCGCATTTACGTAGAATCGCAAGTCATGATCGGCACACGCAATGGTCTTGGCTTTCTTATTAGCAGAGGGTCTAGGGTCTGCCTTGTTCTAACGTGGGAGTTGATGATGACACCAAGCGCATGTTCTTCCTGGAAGTGCTATAGTATTTTACATAACTTGCCTTGTTCCTGTGGTGTTATTACTCAAAATGTTATTACATACAGCCAGCGATATTCTTGCCAGAAAAGACTGTTATATTCTCTGCAATTTTTACCGCTGCTTACCATTAATTCTTACTAGGTCAATGGTGCACAAAGCATGTAACGTTCCTATCGGAAAATGCTTTTACTATTTTCTATAATTTTCATTGTTGGAATGCTTTTACACCTACTGGGCTACAGCTAGTTCCATACGTTCCTACTCAAGATTGTGTCACCTGATTTCCTTGAAACGAAACAGTTTTCGCCGGAATATTCGCCCAAGAAAATGAATATACACGCTATCTGGAAACGAAGTATCTGTCACCCCACAGTGTTTTAGAAAGTGAGAATGAGTGGTTTCTGGAAACAAACGAACTTTCGCCAAAATGTAGGTCAAGAAAATTACTGTGAGTGGTTTCTGTTGGTTTTAGTAGCATTGCTATACAAGCCACAATGCTATAGGCAAGTTGAATAAGTGCACATTGGCTGACGCCGAGAAATTATTTAAAAAGGTACAATAATACGTGAGTAAGCTTCATATTACCGGGTGCCAGCAATAAATTGGGGATGTTTTTAAATTATAATTTTTTATTTTCTTGGTAAGATCTGCGTCTTTGTCTGTCTAAAAGTATAAATTTAACATTATAAGTAGAAGACTCAACAGTTATCAACCTCTTAAAATGGCTAAAGACAAGAGATTTGATTGCAGAAATGTGATTACGGAGTTGTACCCCGCTGTTAACTGTGCATCAGAAATTATGAAGCTGAAATTTATTAAGAGAGGATCTTTACTCTGTATGATAGGTGGAACTTCAGATGGATTCGAGTCAAATTACTGTAGAGTTTCCTCCATCAACCACCTCATCGATAATAATTGTTTTCTCGAAAACGAAGAAGCCAACAACTCCTCGACGGTTCTTATTTACGTGGTTAAGCAGCAACAGGTTCCTCTCATTTCTAATGGCCTTCGAACCGGCGTTTAGGATGTCTCGGCTTCTTCAGGCATGAGACTTCATTTGCAAATTAACTCAGACTGCTTTGGATATTGTCATTTGCTAACATTACGGCTTTTTGCCGTAATTGGCCTTGATTATTATCATTATCTTATTAAGTCAGCAAAAAAGCAAAGAGTGTGTTTTATTTCAATGCTTGGACTATATGAATATAAGTTCTTCGTTCGACGCATCTTTCAGCTTTCAAGTTTGCAATAGCAACAATGGAAAAACGGTGCTTCTTGCATATCCTGTGACCTTAATAATTAATCACAGATGCACTGTTACAGATGCGTGGTACAATTTGGCAATTACATTTCCACAATTAAATTCCTTACCTTTAGCCATTTTCAACGGTTAATAACTATTGATTGATATATTTAATATGCCAAATTCGTAATTTTCCACAGAAAAAGTCACAGACCTCACCTGTAAAACACAAAATTACAATTTGAAAACAGTCCCAATTAATAGTCAACACCAGGTATGAGTAAGCCTGTGCGAAGTGACTGAGCAAACGTTCGCGCTACTTGCCTTTATCTAGCAGCTGGACATTGAAATCCTGTGCGCCTATGGGGTACTTAAGATCTTAACATGACGCGAGCCATTACTGCTATTATCCTCGTTCAGGTCAGCCACGGGAAGCCATAGAATTATAACGCAATCAATCTGACTGTCAATTTCTTTCATGTGTGCAGATTTTCCACAGAAACTATAATCATGTAGTATTTCGATGGTAACGGGTCAAGGTAAGGCTTTGTTTTTATCGGTTGGAAGGTACTAAAGCAAGCTAAAGTGTCATATTAGTAGATCTAGTCGGAATTTTTCATTCGAAAAAAAGAAGGTCTGATTTCACATTAGAAAACCAACGCAAAACTGCTTTTTAACAATTTATATCATTTCGTATCGTACTGCAGACAAGTTTATTTTGATACCTTCGGACTTTGCATAAAAAAGTTAAAAATGTTTGTTTCTGTTTTGATATTATTTATTAAACTATATATGAAAAACCTTTATTTCAACTATTCTTTTTCAAGAAAAAGTTTTACATTGATTTAGTAGATCTTAATTGGCACAGCTTTGCACTAGCTTCTTTCAAAAACTCTTATTTATGCTTAAGCAGAGTATGATTAAGGTTTGTGCTAATAATTTCTTTAATAAAAATATCTTACTTTTATGTTGGCACAGACAATTGTTCTCAAGGAGACAGCCTTATTTTGATGTTGGTGTACAATGGAGCGAATTTTAATCAATCTTCTTAGCCCTTTAATGACGTATTGCTTATCTCCCGCGAACGAAGTGAGAGACGTGATAATGTTTTCATTTTGGACTTAAGTATATATCGATATTTGTTTGTCTGTCCACTTAAAACGAGGGAGAAGGAGCTGAGCAATGTTCATAGTTTTTGTAGGGAGTCAGGTGCGTAAGCCTAAATCTGAAAAAATGCCAAAACTCTAGAGTAAGCTGACCATCATATTGTCGGCGTTGAAATTTGCCCCCACCGTGGGAATGGTCTTACGCATAAAGAATTAAGTGTAAAATTGGATTTCAATTATTTTTTAAACTAATTTTTTGTCATCAATTGAGGTTCTGATACAAAAAAAAGGCAGTTTAGAAGATATGTTTCTTGCAACCTGACTCGGGTTTGAGTGGACGAGGCGATTTAGCTTTCTAAATTATTTCAATACGGATGCGATAATCCCCAAACACTAGACAACTGCTAGATGAAATACTCGGGTTAGTTTTGTTGATGAATTTATAAAGAAAATCAGCTTTTGATGAAAGCAAACTGCAGCAAAGTTCTGCATTAGCCAAGCTTCTCAAAGAAGAGCGTAATATTTTGATGACAGCCGGCCATGGCAAGGTTCTGCTTTAACCATTCATTCTTCTTATAGAAGAGAGTGTTACTTTGGTCTTCGCAGACCTGGCAAGGCTTTGTTTTAACAATTCGTGATAAGTTGGGCGTCACGCGATGCAGTAATCAGTTTCTTCTAAGACGTCTGGTGTGGACCGCAGCTGCCCTCTGCAATCTTAATTGCAGCCATAGGATTTGTTCTAATGGATTGCTTGTGGCAGGAAAGAATTAATCCCATACGTGTTCTTTCAGGGTGACACATTAAATTGATGGAGTCGCTGGCATTGTTTGTGGAGAAAGAAGTGGTTTGGACTAGTCCAAAGGCGCCTTAAGACTTACGTGAAGTTCCAGTGTTTTATTGATTAATTAGAAGGTGGACAGAAGAACATTGTTGCGGAACACTCCATAGTAATACTTGGAACTCGGGAAGTTAGGTATTCAGGAGTAATACGTATTCCTTTTTATCTTATGACGTGACCATCTCTCTCTCTCTCTTTCTCAAAAAAAAAAAAAAAAAAAAAATGGCAAGGAAGCTAATGATGATATTTTATCATATTTTTATTGACTTTTGACTGCAGTGGGATACTATTGCAGATATGGCGACTAGTTCTTTAATTTCTAAAGCTAAAATAGGAAAGTTACATGAAAATTCTCATTGAATTTTTAAAATTTAACTTTGTTCCGGAAAATAGCGGTGAGGACTTGATTAGGAGAAACGTAACTCTGAAAGTGATGGAATGAAGTGACAAGAAAACTTTAGATGATTGAATTTTAACGTGTGATACTTAAGTTCCTAATGCAGCTGCCACAACGAATGAAAGCCATCAACCGTTGAAGTAGAAAATATTGTACATTTTTCATAGAAAATAATTGAGAGGTCGCCTATCCGTGAAGGCTAAATAAACTGCCTACAGTACATTTTAACTGAGTATTTACTTAACCACTTATTAACAAAGCTACGAGGTTCTTTCTCAGTTCAGTTATGCTAGATTATATTATCTGACCTTTCCTCGTCTTAAGCGTTCCTTAGAGGAGATGGTGTTATGCACGTCCCCAGGCGTGTGTCGAGGTTTCAAAACTCAACAACAAACCATCAGTAACTCTAATGACAACAATAATTAAATAATTACACATAATGATCATCTGATAACTAGTAATACGCTATTTCTGTTGTTTATACCGCATTTAGCCATATATTTTCCACGTCAGACAGCCAAAGCAACAGGTATTTCGGCACCAAGCGTATCATGTTACAATGCGATCTAGATGAAGGAGTAAAGCTTGGAAGGTATCGCCAGAAATGACTGAGTCGGTGGCCCTCATTTGCGTAATGCTAAAATCAATTTTGATAACGCCCCGTTCGTGCATAAAATTACACCTTATGCAAGACCCGCTCATCATATCCGTCAAAGAATTAGTATCCCGCTCGTTCTGTTCTCGACTTACGGACGTTCATTACGGACCACAATCTGTCAGGTCTCACGCAGCAGTGCACGCGGCGTTGGTCTGCAACTCTAGTAGGGCGTTGACTTATTTTTCACGGACTGAGCGACGCAGTTGCAGCACAATAACCATTAATCTG
Source organism: Parhyale hawaiensis (assembly GCA_001587735.2). Lineage (NCBI taxonomy): Eukaryota > Metazoa > Arthropoda > Malacostraca > Amphipoda > Hyalidae > Parhyale > Parhyale hawaiensis. Next base: position 19,612,770 of record LQNS02278171.1, on the reverse strand, counting down.
TGCTGAGTTTTTCCTCTAAAACATGTCATGTTCATTTGAATTTTATCGCTGCCTTGACAGCAAAATGACTCCATGCATCATCGCTGACGGTAAAGTTAAATCATTTGGACTACAAGGAAAAGTTAACTGGAGCAGTGCTTGCACTTCCGCGTGACAGCGAGGATTGTGTTTTGCACGATGGGAGATGGCATGCCGCGGTATTTTTGTGATTACCGTCTGTCCATATTAATGCGGGGTTTAAAAGCAAAATTATCTAACATGTATAAAAGAAAGAGCTAGAATATATATTGCAAAAAGCTTCTGAAGCACGCTTGTCTTACAGATTAGAAACACGCATTTAATTTCTGTCATGACTGCAATTTGTTGATATTAATGAGCCTTTATATGTGAAAATAGCTCTCGTCCATAAATGAAACGTTAAATGTGAATACGTAATATTGTATAACAGTAGTACATTGTTTGCAGAGAGTATTCGTAACCAGACGTTAAAGCTTTACGGGGTGCTGCCAAAGCAAATTTTATTTTTCCAGTTAAAACACTGTAGCCCCTGTATACTGGTACTGGTCATCAGATTTAATCATTCAATTTATATTAATTTAGTGCAATGGGAATTCAAAATTTATTCGAATTCATTGCCGTGAGTGCTAACCTAGTGAAACTTCCCTTAGTTTCTATGGCTCTATTTCTGGAAACACTGCCTAATGCTTTTTCAAAACGTTACATGTTGTAACTAATGATCTGATACAAGCAATGGATCATTGTTGCTTTTCAGTAGAGTGTGGAACATCTCAAACGTCTGATATAATATATATAGAATATTTGGGAACAACCCTTCATTGAAGAATATCGCTTTAAAATGTTGACCACTTTTGAAATAATTTACTAGTCTATCTGTTTTCTCTATTTCCAAAATTCTTCCTGCTATCATTATGTAAGAAATGAAAATGCTGCCTTACATTTAATATTTGACGAGCGGTTTCGCTATCTCTGTTTGGCATCAACATGTAAAAAGAAATTGCAACGACAGTGAGGAAGTTGTTACAGATTTCTGAGTTCTGTATGGTATGGTTGCTAAGAATGAACTGAGAAGAAGGTGGAGCAGGGGGCGTATTTATAGCTGTCGCCTCTTTTGACTAATGGTAAGAAGGTACAGTGTCAACAAAAAGTTTAAGGACCTTGGTTGTACCAGTGGACTGAACGTTTATGCGTGATTTGTGTTGCTGTATAAGCAATGATTCTAAAATTAGAAGCCTATTGAAGTTGAGTTCTTTGGATAGTATTTTGGTACTGTTCACTACTGTTTTTTTTTGTCAGATTTTTAGGAAAATAGAGAAAACAAATGGCCAAATAAATATGTCTAAAAGTGATTAACATTTAAATGAGATAATAATTATATTTATATTTCTAGCTGCCAAATGTGACAAAAAGTTTGCATGAATCACTCATCCATTGCTCACGCTCATAAGCAATATTTTGCAGTGGCCAAAATCAGCTTTACGGAGAGAGCAAAATGAAGAAAGCTAAGATACTACATGAGTCCAGTTCGGATAAATGAATTTTCCCCGTTTGAACTTTGAAATTTTAACTTATGAAGTAAAGCTTCTACAAGTCAAATTCGAAAAATTTGATTAATTGCCATCTGCCAAGGAGGTTATGTTTTTACCGGAGTTTGTCTGTGTGTTTGTCTGGTGCCAAGAGAACTCAAAATATTATTGACGGATCTTTTTGAAATTTACCGAGAATGTTAGATAAGTTAAGAGGAGCAGATGATTACTTTTTATTGAAGATTTGTCCAACCGTTTGTTTGTCTGCGGGTTTTATCTTGGTAACATTATTCTAACAGTTATGAACTGATCTTCATGAAATTTTCTGGAATTGTGCGGAATGTTATGAAGGGCAAGTGGCTAATTTTTTGTCTCGTTGTTGGCTTTCTCTCAGACATAACTCAAACAGTTGTGGACAAATCTTCATGAAATTTTCAGGTATGTTAGAAATGTTAAAAGGCACAAATGACTATATTTTAGTGATGATCGGTTCTTCCGTTTGTTTGCTTGACTACACATGTAAATACATACGTTTATCTTATTATTTGCCAGATCAAAACTCAGATAGGTATAGACGGATCTTCATGAAAATTACAGGAACTGTTATTAATGTCAAGAGGCACAAATGACCAAGTTTTGGTGACGACTGAAAAAAAGTTTTCGTGTCAGAACCAATTTGAATTTTTCATTCATAGTACGTGCTGTACTTGGCAGATGTAGGTATGCGCTCTCAGAGCGCTACTTAAGTTGCGTATGATTCTCCTTGAGGGGATGCGAAATATATAAATAAATGAACAAATATACATATACAAATCAATATTCCTCTATATTAATAAATAATTATGCATATGTTTCTCCTTAAATAGGTAGTATCTTGATCTTGACAGGTATGCTTGTTATGCGACGATGTTTATAGCAATACTGGGCGACACTATACATTCGCAGGAAAAATGTGATGCGAGGATGAGTAGATAGAACGTCGTCGTTCATGCTACCGTATCTATGCTACCGAGTTTAAATGCATTTCAGAACGACGAGTGAGCTGTACATCCTCGCTTCCAGTTGTACGTGCGAATGAATATGTGACCTCGGCATTAGGTGCGTGGATTGCATATACACTACCACGCACTCGCTGACTTCAGAGAGAGAGAGACGCTAAGGATATTGTGAGGTGCATTTTATGTTACTGCTCCAAGAAACGGCCCAAGTCGCGTCCCAGTTGCATTAAGCTTTTACAGAGGCTGTGTGAATAACCATTCTTGGAGGTTGCACAGGCCTTGCATGGCTTAGAAGCAAAACTCCGGTTAGATTGTCTGGGCACTTTGTGCGTAAGTTGATGTATATGCTACACCGAAAGAGTGAATGAAAACTCATTTATTAGGCTTTATCTGGATACTGCTCTCATCATCTGAAAGTGCACCCCTCTCTGAAATTTTGGATTCTCTGAAGCTATGTACGAACATGGGGAAAACATTATCAGTTGGCATGAAGGTTTACAATTATCGTGGCCAAGGCTCACATGTAGTTGAAGACATGGTACAAATAAAGGGAGATGTTTGTAGACGCAGTTTTTAGCTTATGAAACGTACAAAGTTATTATCAAAAGGCGTGCAATAGGGCAGTACTTCTTGTAAGTTAGAGCACTGTGTCATGCAACATAGATTATGCCCGGGAGTAATAATATACAGTATAGTTATTATTACTCCCTGGATAATATGTAGTAAGTAATAGTAAGTTTCTACAATAAGTGATTGGGGACAGAGGTGCAATAGTAGCTATTAACGTGCTCTGTACATCAGGGCACAAACTACAACTTTGTTGGTAGAAGCGTAGAAGTAGTTATTACTTCTTACGCCACATGATGTTGCAGATTAGCTGGCTAGGCGGCATCGAAGTATTCATTGCTTGTATACAGCAAGGCACAGTGAGCTCATTTTTAATAAACAAAAAAACTATTTGCTTTTCGTATTTTCCTAATCATACGTGAACGATGTCCATAAACAAAAATCTACTTTGCCAACTACTAATTTCACTTGTAGTACGTGCGTATATCTTTTACAACACGGGATCCCTATCCAAACTGTACCTATTTGCATCAAGAAGTATTTTTTATATGATAGTATCGAGACAATGGAGCATCAACATAATGCTGCATTCATTCATATGACGAGCACAAGATTTCAGTGCGGCATAATAACTGAGTATTTTTCTTTCTCCCTTTCTTCTCCTCAAAGTACTTTTGCAAACTGTCTCCTGCAATGCTTGACTGTCCATGCGTCAAACAGGCCATAAAGCGCTCCCATTAGTGAGATTGAGTTTCTTTTAACCTCTTCGGGGAGAAAAATCAGGGGCTGCTCGGGAGTTAATTGTGCTATAAGGAGATCTCTTTAAGAGACACGCTTTGAGCTGCAATGGTTTAGAGTTATCTGAGCCTTATATCACCAACGACTGTGGTTTCTTTTCCTCGGAGCCCACTGATGTCCAGCCATTGTCTTTAATGAGCAGCGCTTGGGGTCTCATTAGCCCTTAAAGACTGTAGAGTTAGGGTGGGTAACATAGTCTCGGCACTGCTTTAGTCTTTCTCGGTAAATGAGCTGGCCACGTCGTAACCCTTTCTGCCGAGTGCTGCCGGCAACCATTAGAGAGCGACGTCGTGTGCTACGGTAACGGTAGGCCTATGTGCGGTGTTTGTTTGAAGAGCCAAAATGGTGCGTGTTTGTTTCTGACATGCTAGGTCTGTGTACGTTAGTTAGCTACGGCGAAATGCAATACTGCCGTACGTAGTAGGCATGAAAACGCTAGATCTATGTACAATGAATGGATTCTGCTGAAACGCTAGACCTACGTATGAGGGATTCTGCTGAAACGCTAGATGTACGTGCGAGGGATTCTGCTGACATGCTAGACCTACGTAAGAAGGATTCTGCTGAAACGCTGGACCTACGTACGAGGGATTCAGCTGAAATGTTAGACCTACGTGCGTAATAAATGCAGGAATGCGAGGCTGCCGTGCGTAGTTATAAGGGAATGCTCGGTCTACGTGCTTTGTTACTGGCAGGAAGTTGAACAAGTCGCTGAGCATAAATGACACCCAAATTCTAAGTATTCGTATGAACTTTGATCTGGTGGGTTCATTAGGCCCAAGTCGCCTGGAATAAGAAATAAATAAGCGGAGAAACAGCGTACTTGTATAAGAGCCCAGTGACTTATAACAGCCATATATTCACTGCATCGAAAGTGAAGTACGTTAATATAGGCATGCTCTCTGTAGAAGCAATTATTTTGTGTTCAGCGTCGATGACATTATACAAAGACTAGACGACCCGTGACCCGTTGGGTCGTCAGCACGATTGTCTTGTCTGTCTTTCGTGCCCATTTTGATTCTTTCTCACCAGTTACTTATGCTGATCTTTCATCCATTCTTTTTCCTCTTCTTTCCCGACTTACTGTTCCCATACGCGTTGATCCTGTGTGGGAACACCCTCGTGCATGGGTTCCACGTGTCTATTATCACACTACGGGTCCCTTCATTCTTCCTCTGTGACATCGCCTTTGTTGTGGAAACGGAGACTTAAACTTCTGAATATAATAATAATAGTTACGATCGTCTGTGCTTATTTATTTAGCTGGTCGTAAACCACACACTATTCGGCCGTCCTCTCCTGCCCGTCAAGGAGCTGCCCATGCGGCTCACTGTCAACAGATTCTATGCTTGTCTAACGAATATTCAACACGCAGTCTGAAAGGAAATTCGATTTATATTCCAGTCGTATTTTCCAGAGCAACTTTTAAATTATCGTGCCCGTTCTTGCAACCAAGGTGCAGGTTCCACGTGCGTATCACAGATACAATCAAATTAAAGAGCTAATATATGCCCCAGGATAGGCCATAGGCCAGACCCCCAGAGGACCATGGAATTTATTCCCTATCTAAAAGTGAAGAAACTGTGTCAAACAAGATCACAAGTAAACAAGCATGACACAAGCAAGACCGGT
>LQNS02278171.1:19591737-19602023 GCA_001587735.2 Parhyale hawaiensis | reverse complement strand
CAGTTAATGTTATTAGCAGCTCAAGTGCTATACGCCTCCCAAAACGATATCGTTGCGGCAGTAATTAATAGTAATGACGATGCTGCTCCTGTGGGGCCAGACTGCACTGTGTGTGTGAGAAGACGAGGAATTATTCTTAGGAGATAAAGTGCCTAGATCAAGTGCTTGTGTTGGGGGTTCAGTATGTATTTTGATGATGTCGCTAAAAGTAGATGAGGTTTTTAACCCAAGTGTATGTTTTTATACGTTAACATTTGGAGACGGTAGTGATGTTCCGTGTAAAATGAAAAAATAAGGATCTAGCTCAAGTGTATACAAATTATTCAAGGTACGGTAAATGACGGTACTGCTGTAATCATGGCAGAGTAAAGAAATTATGAGCCTTGCTGATATGTGTGTTATTGTTTGTTTATTTTTGATGACACTGGCATAAGTAGAAATTGGAAGATAACGTGCCTAGTTTGAGTGCATTTATCATAAGATCAGCCACGTATATATATCACGGTATTGTATAATGATTCATGATGTATTCATTACCAGCCATTTCAAGAAATAAGCAGCACAATAGTATGAAGAGAATGTCTAACACGGAAGTAATATTGGCCACACGCACATCTAAAGAATTCCCGGGAAACGTATTCCATTAAAGGCATTCAGCCATATTGCACAAATTCCACGAAAAACTCTCATATTCGAGTACTGAGGAACGCTGTAAGGGCCCTTTGTTCCACGAATGGCAGTGCTTTATCTTTCGATATTAACTCAGCAGGTTTCTTTTGGATGTCGCCTTATTTCGGGATTGTTTTGCTCCGTGGATCCGTTTCCGAAATGGTATCATTGCACCATCAGTATAACATACAATACCTGCCTAACTTTTTGTGCCGCGCCCACGCTCTATGACGACATGGTATTCAGTATAGAATGAAACACGAACTGAAAACTGTGCACAAATTCTCCTGCAAAATTAATCAAGCAATACAACGGCATTTTTCAAATATAAACGGCAGAACGGTGTTTTACTTTTTCGAGTCCTGTGATAACAAAGAAAAATAATATATTTAAGGTTAAATTTGAATGTATTCACTCTGCAGCCGTGAAAGCGTCCATACGATATACAGTACTATAAATCGAGCAGGTAATTCAGAGAGCAATTACGAATAGGAACGAAAAATCAGGGGTAGCGATGAAGTAATTATTTTTCTACTGACAATGAATGGCAACAGGCAATGCATATATTATTAAATGGTAGCAGGTATTAAATTATGCAGTAATGCACGTATATATTTACTACGAAGTTAGCATAGTCTGCATAGGTCTACTTTAGTTAGCAATTAAAAACTTAGGAATAGAAAATAGCGTCATTAGGTCTTTCATCAGCAAAACTTGGTAGAGAAAAGTAACAGTGATTGGTAAAGGAAATTGTGAAATTTCAAACAATCATAACGGTAGTGTATAAGACGTTTGGGGCGATATTGAGTACGAGCAACATAGAAACGATATCATATCCTAATAGAATAATTGCATTGCACCAGATACGCATGCGCATCTAAAGCATTCCAGAACAGCGTCAGTCTGTGCAACATTCTGTCATATATTACATAAATTCCAGGCAGACCGTCACATTCCGACGGAAATCTTGCATCTAAACTACAAGGACCTTTTGTTCCACATCACTTCGGGAATTATTGTCAAAATCAATTCACCAGCATCTTATGAGATGTTGCGTGCTGTATTTCTGGAAGTAATTATTTATTTAATAGCTACTGCAATATTAGAGTGCCAGAGAGGGACAAATCGCAAGTTCTCCAGTAGATGTGAGTTCTTCACTAAGTGTAAGTTCTTCAAGAAGTGCTCGTAATCAAGAAAACGACATTTTTTTGAAGATCAAAGGTGTCAAACTATATAGTGAACTATAACTTCTGCGTTGCCCGAGCGATGTGATTATTTATACTTTTTGCTAAATTTATTCATTCACTACAGCGATCTGCCCTTCAAAGCCGAACGCTTCTGTTCAGGTGCTATAGTTCTACAAGCCAATTAAATTTTGCACAAAATTGACTCATTCTTTACAGCGCCATATTGTTCTGTTTTTTTTTTTCGAAGCCTGCACAGCATATCGGAATATCTGCTGAGAACTGGCATCTGAAATTCATTTTTTATGTTTAATTAACACCTATGAAATTACTTCCAGTAGTCTCTGTGTGTAACAATTTAAAAGTTTAGTACACGAGCGAAATGTGCATGTCTATTCACTAAACTTCTATATGCAGTTCAGGGAAGTAGCGGCATATCCTGTGAAAATCCGCTCACGTCAATGGAATACAATAGCATACAGGCGAAGTATGAATTTACTTTCAGAGGTGGGCACTTACGGCCCCGCTCGAGTCAATTTAAATAGCAATATACAAACGAAGTATGAATTTACTTTCAGAGGTGGGCACTTACGGCCCCGCTCGAGTCAATTTAAATAGCAGTATACAAACGAAGCATGAATTTACTTTCAGAGGTGGGCATTTACGGCCCCGCTCGAGTCAATTTAAATAGTAATATACAAACGAAGTATGAATTTACTTTCAGAGGTGGGCACTTACGGCCCCGCTCGAGTCAATTTAAATAGCAGTATACAAACGAAGTATGAATTTACTTTCAGAGGTGGGCACTTACGGCCCCGCTCGAGTCAATTTAAATAGCAATATACAAATGAAGTATAAATTTACTCTCGAAGGTGGACACCTGCTGCTTAGTAATGAGAGCAAAAAGGCTGTAAGTTTACGGCCTTTCGCCCCTTTACTCTTGTACTTAGGCGGCAAGTGCCCACCTCTCCTTGATTTGTTTTTAATTTGGTTATTAAAAATTGTGGCATTTCCATAGAAGCTTACGCCGCATAGTAACGTACCGATCACAATGACTTGTATCGGAAACTATGTGTATTATATTCTTCACTGATAATCTTCAGTCGTTGCAACGGAATCCTTATATAACGAGCCGATGACAATGACTTGTATCTGAAACTATGTGTATTATATTCTTCACTGATAATCTTCAGTCGTTGCAACGGAATTCCTTATAGGCAGACATCTACACTGCATACAGTGTTGTTATGCCAATCGGCAATCACTCAGTGTTACTAGTGAAATATTTCCATTTTTCATCAAAGCTGTTCAATTCATATAACGACATTGTCAGTAGAGAAGCCTTGTCATTGCATTGTGATGTATGGTTTACGATACGTTAATTACGAACATAATTAATGCAATCACATGTAAGATTATTTATTTGATCTAACGGCGTTGATAGCAGAAACCCGCATTGCACACTGATTCGCTGATCAGTGCGAAATGTATACGATTCAAATTCTTACATTTTTTCTCAAAATTTCTCGCCGACGTGGTGGAATTCCAAATACATAGATGCATACACTGCATATCTGATTTACTGATCGGTACGAATTACAAATTCTTCGTCCAAATTGTTCACTCGATATATAGCGGCATTCCCAATAGAAACCTACACTGCATATTGATATGCTGATCGCTACTTCGCGGGCGCAATACATTGGACAGCGCATGAAATATTCCAGCGTAAAGCTGTTTAGGAAATTCAGCAGAGATCTACGGTACGCAACTGCCACCGCTCAGAGTTACTTGCATCGGTGGCTCTCATCAGCATAATTTCTGAGCTTTAGGAACCGCGGTGGTTTGGTTGCCCTGGAAAAGGGTTCCATGTAAAATGTTTTCCGGAAATTCGGTCTAAAAACCTTGGAATTAGAATTAGCTCAACTTGTGGCATGCCAATGTATAAAATATTCGATTCCTGGACGGTAGCGAGCGTTTTAAAATGTGTATTTACTTGCAGCGAAATGTGGCAGTCACCCAATGGTTCCCGTTTTTTCTGAAATTTGATTACGCTGCAAAGACAGTTTTAGAAATTGAGATTTGTTTGGGATTTAGCGGTGCATTGCGCGAGGATTTAAAAACAAATTGAGGGTCGGTTTGCGAGTGCTAAAAAGCCATAAATTTCGTCTCCCTCACCTCCCACAGAAAACTAAGTTTACTGAAGGTTACATATCTGTTGTTAGTCCTCCACAAGTGGATAGCAAAACTAATGGAATCCTCGACGAAATCCACAGTCCGGCGCTGAACCCTGAATAGATACCGCTCGAGAGGCACGGACCCTCTAGTAGAACCAAGTGCTAGTCACCAGCACGGCACCGCTTCCCTGCAGCGAGCTGTGATGAACCGTATTGGTAACGGCAATCGGCGCAATGTAAAAAGTCTCGCATGATATGCTACATTTTTACCGCTAGTTTCTTTTTTTTTTTTTTTGCGTTGTAGCTCAACTAGTTTGTTCTGTTGATCATTGTAGTCTATATACTACTGCCAAAGAAGTTATGTTTTTGTCGGCGTTAATCTGCCACTTTATGTGTGTGTTTGTCTCTCGGTCTGCCTGTCATCAACCTTACTTAAAAAGTAATGAACGGATCTTGATTTCACTCTCAGGAATTTCTAGGAATGTTACGAGGATTGTATGCTAGTCTGTATGTCACTATGTTTGTCAGTAACGTAACTGACACGTCATGGCCGGATCATCATGAAATTTACAGGAACTGCTTGAAATGTAACAAAGAACAAAACAAGGTAATTTTGCTAATTATCTATTTGTCCAACTGCCTGCTTGTCTTTGTGTCTGGGTTTCTTTATTTTTTTTCTTAGAACTCACCTCAAAAATTGAAAAATGGATCCTCAAGAAATTTACCAGAATAGTTAGAAATGCAACACAAAACAGATGGCAAAGTTTTAAGGATGATCAAAACAAATTTCAAGATTCAAGAATCGGTACTGCATTGCTTGGTAGAAATCAACGCTTTCGGATGTTATCTAGCTTGGAAATGTGTTTCAATTGTAGCTTTAGTGTTGTATCTTTTGCTACATTGCATCGATGATATTGTACTATATTTTACGTTTAAGTTTTACTGAAGCATCTCAAATTGTAAATTTCTAATGCATCTGTTGCATTACACTGCGTTTTATCAAGTAACTTTATTATTGTGTCGTATGTTCAATATTCAGTTGTCTCAGGATACTAATACCTATGTATTCTATAATGCATAGTAATTTCTTTGCTGTTATGCTGTATATTGCATTGTGTTTACAGTATTATACTCTACTAGCACTACCAGTGAAACTCACGGTTTTGCAGGACCTTGCAGATGGACTCGTGGAACCTTTACATTCGATCAAGGCAATGCGGCAGCTACATTACAATACTGGGACTCGATGTGCGATATTTTAAAACCAGCCTAGGTGCTGATCGATAATGATTCCTGCAAGCTGTGCGTCTAAATGGAACGTTGGGATCCCACGGTAGCAGCAAACAACGACTCAGGAGCCAACACGTTTACTCAGAAGATTTCAGTAGGTGTATAAAAATCCTTACTATAATAAGAGAGCCGTCTGCCCGTCCGTCCGCCACTCGGAAGCCTTCCAAATTGCTGATTTCCGAGCTGACATCCATTTCGAAGCTTCCTTACCGAGCTTCTACCCGAGCCGTTTCACCCAGCTTCTTCACCGAACTCCTTTACCTAGCATCTTCACCCAGCTTCTGCACAATGCTTCTTCACCAAGACTTTTCACCAAGCTACTTCACCAAGCTCCTTCACCAAACTTCTTCATCTAGATACTTGGCCAAGCTCCTTCACCCAGCTTCTTCACCAAGACTCTTCATCAAGCTTCATCATCAAGCTTCTTCAACAAACTTTTTCACCCAACTTGATATTCCGATCTTAAACTTGATGATAACTTAACAATTGGCCACTCAACTGGTGGACTGTGTGCTCAGCTTGATAAGCGACAACTCAATTTGATGATCTTATGCTTAACTTGGTTATTAGTCACTCAACTTGATGATTGCACTCTCAACTCGATTATTATTACACGCTGAACTTCATAATCGGCCGCTCAACGTGATGACTATATACTTGACTTTATGATTGGTGCTCAACTTTATGATTACACATTCAACTTGTGCACTGCAAGTTCAACTTGATGATTACATGCACAACTTGCTGATCGCACGACCAACATAAAAAAAAGTGCAGAAATTCAACTTGATGACTGGAGACTGGAGAGTCAACTTAATTATCGGACGCAAAGCTTGGTGACTGCATATCCAGCTAATTATCTGTCACTCAACTCGATTATTATAAGTTCAGTTGAATAATTCTGCTCATAATTTGGTGACCGCTTACTGAACTCAACTTGACGCTCAACTTGATGACTTTATGCTCAACAGGATTGGTTGCTCAACTTGATGACTTCAACCTCAACTTGATGACTTGAACCTCAACTTGATGATCGGTCGCCGGTAGAGAATGGGGCCAAGGCAATATACAACTGCTGCTGCCCCACAGATGCGACAGTGCCCAAAGCGTGACACACACAGCAGTTACGCAGGTAGGTAATGAGAGAGGTAGGTAGGTAATGAGAGAGGTAGGTAGAGAGGTAGAAGCGTATTGATGTATAGATTTTATAGTATAGCTTCAATAGACATGCGATCTATAGGTGCCTTGTCTCGGTGCTTCTGTAATGTAATTTCTGTATAGCTTTACTGTAGCACTCTGCTGTACATTGCAGTTCTAGTTCTAAATCAAACACACCAAGCTGACACTGCAGTTCTAGGGTTGAATAAAATACCCCAAGCTGACATTACAGTTCTAGCATTAAAATTCAACACCCCAAGCTGACATTACAGTTCTGGTGTTGAATTAAACACCCTCAAGCTGACACGACTCTTCGTTTAAGTGCACTTTACTTACCTTCGTTGAGCATCGGAAGAGGTCAGGGTGGTGTTACTCACGCCACCCGCTGTGTGATGAGCTGTCTTAACTGTACTGTGTGAGCATTGGAAGCTCCAGGAGCGCGTGATCTCCACAGTGTACGTAACCACTCTGAGCTGATTTATCTGATACTTAAGCGAGATGCACCCAGTATATGTTTGGGCTTACAACTTCACATTTGCAACATTCCATCCAATAAAATAGAGAAATAGCACCATTTGAAACTATAATAAAGACCACTACAGCCTTGAAATCCTTGAACTCCGCAACGTCAAAAACGCAGCAGGATTAGTTTTGAGTTTCTGGCCAATATATTTTGATAACTCGCAGCAGAAAAAGAAGGTACAGCAATACGCGTATATATCATTCAATAGTGTACAATTGATAGCCAGCTTGTTAGGTTGCTACGAGACAAAACAAGCCTACGCTCATCCAATTTATCGAAGTTTTGCTTAGAATCTGCGATGCGTTGGCTGCTGATATAGAGTATGAGTGTGTTTGTGAGTAACGTAGTGCATACGCTGTTGGAGAGCTCGCAAGATTTTGACTAGTCATCTGTAAGCTATGACTCCAGTGATTTCAGTCAGTGATGGAATTTTTGTAAAAGTTAATAAAAGTAATGGCTATGATTATGATAATGATGAAAATAATATCAGCAGTCTCTGAAACGTTTTCAGTGCGGGACGCTATACGTTTTAATTAAAGTTATAGTTGGATAGCACCCACTCATTTCTAATTTTTTGCTACTTCGTTTATTATTACAATTGCACAGTGCACACCTTCGTGTGCAGTTGTACGCTAATTCCACCAATCAATATCTCTCTCTGTTACTGTACAATTTCAGAGAACTGTGTAGATGCCACGCACACCCGCCGATGTTCATCACCTCTCACTAGTTTCCCTCATTCTCCGTAAAAATGGTGGCCCTCTCTCGCAAGCGGAACAGCTTCCTTGCTTCCCACGGCCCACTTTGCATTTTCACTTTAAACTGGAACGGTTAATACGGAAATCAATGGCAATATGACTTTCGATTTTGAATTGTTAGCGCTCTGAATTTGCGATTCGCGATTTTTCTCGTCGAGGTTAAAAAGTGCGACGGTTCTGGAACTGCTTGGTATAATCTTGTTTTGTCAGGCCGTCCGTGAGGCGGTCTGTAGTAGCGTGGCTCTATACGGCCTCTAATGTTCGTGGCTAGAGTCTGTGCAACGCGCTTGTCTCCGTCAATTTTGTGTTATGTGTCTGTCACTAACTTCAGAGCTGCGGATACGTCCCTCATCCACTTAAGGGCCACGGCTCTGTTTATGAATTAAGTTCAGAGCTATGACTCTGTCTTACATCAACTTATTATGCAAGGCTATGTCTTTCTCTAACTTGAGAGCTGCAGCTCTTTTTTTCCTCGACTTAAGAGCTACGGCTTCGTCTATCACAAAATTCAAAGCTACGACTCTATCCCCCATTCAGTTCAGTGCTACTCCTTTATCTCCTATTAGCTTCAGTACTAAGGCTCTATATACCACTCATTTCAGGGCAACGCTTCAGCTGTTCATTATGTGTACCAGAGAAATATTGTACGTTAGCCACTATTCCCTACCTTCTGGCATTACTTTGCTAAAACTGCATAAATGTTTAATCCTAGGTTCACGTGTCTACATAATTTCAAAATCTTCAATCTCTGAATTTGAAAATTATAGTGGATATCACACGTTGTTAGTGATTTGAGGAAACTGATACGCAAACGTTAATATATTTGGTGAGAAGAGAATGGCGCTAATTAGTCACTTGAAAACAGCACATTTTTGCAAGGGACTGAATGTGAAAAGAAAGAAAAAAATATCTTAACCTCTGTGGCTGCTCTAAACTTATCAAATTTACAAATATGTAATGGAGGAATTTGTTCTCTTGTGAGATTTTTTTTTATAAACACATTCGCTGAAATTAACTTTTGACTGCTTGATTGGCAAATATAGATTTGTGTCTGTATTTTTATCACTCAGATTATTTTCAGGGTTCAAGGAGAGCCAGAATTATCTGTCATGAAACATAGAAATGGCCGGTGAACATTTTTTTTTATGAACTTTAAAGGTTATTTTTTAAGGTGAGACCTGGAATCGAATACAGTTCTCCGGAATTGAGTTATATTAAACATATTTTTATCAGTGAGCTAATTAAAAAATAAAGATCTTTCGTTTCTGCCCTGGAATGCGAGACACACTCACACGTCTTATTTTTCCTGCTTCGAAGGGTTCATTAGAGATTTTAATTTCGTGTTACTAATGACACCTCGACGAAACAAGAATACACTGACAGAAAACACACATGTCTTTTCTGTACCTCGAACTAGAAAATACAGGTAACCAGCAAAAGTACGACCATCAAAATACAAATGTTCTCAAAAGACATTTAGACAAGACCTCCGCCCTCATTAGAGATAAGATTTGAAGAATTTCAGGAAAAACAAATTTGGCGAGCGTGCTTCTGTCCTTCGAGGAAGAGCTTCAGTTTCTCTGTAGAATTTCAATAAAAAAATTTCTTAGGAAACATAGCAATCTTGTCTTTGACTCTACAGTCTATATTGCAATTTTTAATACATAGGCCTAGTACGTACAAATATGCAACTTTGCATGCAGTGATGACAGTGTTATCTGAACGACTAAGTACTCAAAAAAATAATTTCTAATAGTGATACTGTTGAATTTATACTATCATACCGGTATCATTTGTCCTATGCAACTTTGTTTTAATAGTGACTTTGAACATTTTATCGTTGTTGAAAAGCCCCTTTCGTTTTCTCGATAATTCTATGCTTACAGCATTAATTGTGCTACCGGTAAAAGTAAGGAACGCAAACTGTGGAAACTGTAATAGAATTTTTCAATGGTGCTCTGCTTGCGACAGTATTATTTACGATACAGTTAACGTGTTAGGAAGGGAAATTGTTGCAACTGTAATTCCTTTTATATATATTTCGTGCGCGAACGATGGATTTGCGCTGCGCAAACGATGGATATTGTAGGTATTAGGTCGTAATTTCGGGTAAGTTGGACTATATTCGGGTTTAATGTCTGGTAGGTTAGGGGAGGCAAGGACTGTTTTTTTTTTTCTTTTTCATTTTAAAATTTGAACGACCGATCGTTTGTGCAGCGCGATCTATCGATCGCGCAAATCCGTCGATCACGCACAACATATATAGTGCTAGGCTTATGACAATGTAATTAATTCTACCCGACAAATTGTCAACCAGACAAATTGTAGGAACTATAATATAATACTTTTTCAATTAGTGCTATGCTCATGACAACATAATATCTATGCTACCGATAAAGTATGAGATTGACAAGCTGTGGCAAGTATAATACACTGTTTCAATTGTGTTTTGCTCACGACAGTATCATTAATTTACTCCACCAGTAGGAGCTTAGAAAAGCATAAAATAAATTCCGTCCCAACACAA
>LQNS02278171.1:19565083-19579772 GCA_001587735.2 Parhyale hawaiensis | reverse complement strand
AGTCAATTTAAATAGCAGTATACAAACGAAGTATGAATTTACTTTCAGAGGTGGGCACTTGCGGCCCCGCTCGAGTCAATTTAAATAGCAGTATACAAACGAAGTATGAATTTACTTTCAGAGGTGGGCAATTGCGGCCCCGCTCGAGTCAATTTAAATAGCAGTATACATACGAAGTATGAATTTACTTTCAGAGGTGGGCACTTACGGCCCCGCTCGAGTCAATTTAAATAGCAGTAAACAAACGAAGTATGAATTTACTTTCAGAGGTGGGCACTTGCGGCCCCGCTCGAGTCAATTTAAATAGCAGTATACAAACGAAGTATGAATTTACTTTCAGAGGTGGGCACTTACGGCCCCGCTCGAGTCAATTTAAATAGCAGTATACAAATAAATTATAAATTTACTCTCGAAGGTGGACACCTGCAGCTTAGTAATGAGAGTAAAAAGGCTGTAAGTTTACGGCCTTTCGCCCCTTTACTCTTGTACTTAGGCGGCAAGTGCCCCCTCTTCTTAATTTGTTTTTAATTTGGTTATTAAAAATTGTGGCCTTTCCATAGAAGCTTACGCCGCATATTAACGAGCCGATGACAATGACTTTTATCTGAAACTATGTGTATTATATTCTACACTGATAATCTTCAGTCGTTGCAACGGAATTTCTTATAGGCAGACATCTACACTGCATACAGTGTTGTTATGCCAATCGGCAATCACTCAGTGTTACTAGTGAAATATTTCAATTTTTTATCAAAACTATTCAATTCATAAAACGAAATGCTCAGTAGAGAAGCCTTGTTGTTGCATTGTGATGTATGGATTACGATACGTTAATTACGAACTTAATTAATGCAATCACAAGTAAGATTATTTATTTGATCTAACGGCGCTGCCAGCAGAAACCCGCATTGCACACTGATTCGCTGATCAGTGCGAAATGTATACGATTCAGATTCTTACATTTTTCCTCAAAATTGCTCGCCGACGTGGTGGAATTCCCAATACATAGATGCATACACTGCATACCGATTTACTGATCGGTACGAATTACAAATTCTTCGTCCAAATTGTTCACTCGATATATAGCGGCATACCCAATAGAAGCCTACACTGCATATTGATATGCTGATCGCTACTTCGCGGGCGCAATACATTGGACAGCGCATGAAATATTCCAGCGTAAAGCTGTTTAGGAAATTCAGCAGAGATCTATGGTACGCAACTGCCACCGCTCAGAGTTACTTGCATCGGTGGCTCTCATCAGCATAATTTCTGAGCTTTAGGAACCGCGGTGGTTTGGTTGCCCTGGAAAATGGTTCCATGTGAAATATTTTCCGGATGTTCGGTCTAAAAACCTTGGAATTAGAATTAGCTCAACATGTTGCATGCCGACGTATAAAATATTCGATTCCTGGACGGCAGCGAGCGTTTTAAAATGTGTATTTACTTGCAGCGAAATGTGGCAGTCACCCAATGGTCCGTTTGTTTCTGACATTTGATCACGCTGCAGAGATAGTTTTAGAAATTGAAATTTGTTTGGGATTTAGCGGAGCATTGCACGACGATTTAAAGACAAATTGAGGGTCGGTTTGCTAGTGCTAAAAAGCCATAAATTTCGTCTCCCTCTCCCCCCAAAGAAAACTAAGTTTACTGAAGGTTACATATGTGTTGTTAGTCCTCCACAAGTGGCCAGAAAAACTAATGGAATACTCGACGAAATCCACAGTCCGCAGCATAGCATAACCTTTACAAGTGTGTGAGAGGCGCTGAGCCCTGAATAGATACCGCTCGAGGGGCACAGACCCTCTAGTAGAACCAAGTGCTGTCACCAGCACGGCACCGCTTCCGCTTCCCTGCAGCGGGCTGTGATGAACCGAACTGATAACGGCAATCGGCGCAGTGTAAAGAGTCGTGCATGAGATGCTACATTTTTACCGCTAGTTTCTGTTTTACATCGTGGCAATTCTCTCACATTTTTGGCTCCTCTATTTTAGCCCATCTTTCGCTGTAACTTAACCCAATCGGAAATTGTAATGCGTTTCTCCCACATCGTCCGATACTTTCCACTATACATATTAGCCTATATATAGCTGATAAAATCTTATTATTTTCCCATTGTGTTTACTGTGGTATAAAGTACGTTGCAGTGTTATACTAACATTGTGTTTTTTCTGCGTTGTAGCTCTACTAGTTTGTTCTGTTGATCATTGTAGTCTATATATACTGCCAAAGAAGTTATGTTTTTGTCGGCGTTAATCTGCCACTTTATGTGTGTGTTTGTCTTTCGGTCTGCCTGTTATCAACCTTACTTAAAAAGTAATGAACGGATCTTGATTATACTCTCTGGAACTTCTAGGAATGTTACGAGGATTGTATGCTAGTCTGTATGTCCCTATGTTTGTCAGTAACGTAACTGACACGTCATGGCCGGATCATCATGAAATTTACAGGAACTGCTTGAAATGTGACAAAGAATAAAACAAGTTAATTTTACTGATTATCTATTTGTCCAACTGCCTGCTTGTCTTTGTGTTTGGGCTTTTATTTTCTTAGAACTCACCTCAAATAATTAAAAATGGATCCTCAATAAATTTACCGGAATAGTTAGAAATGCAACACAAAACAGATGGCAAAGTTTTAAGGATGATCAAAACAAATTTCAAGATTCAAGAATCGGTACTGCATTGCTTGGTAGACATCAACGCTTTCGGATGTTATTCTAGTTTGGAAATGGGTTTCAATTGTAGTTTGAGTGTTGTGTCTTCTGCTACATTACATCGGTGATACTGTACTATATTTTACGTTTAAGTTTTACTGAAGTGTCTCAAATTGTAAATTTGTAATGCATCTGTTGCATTACACTGCGTTTTACCTAGTAACTTTATTATTGTGTTTTATATTCAGTTGTCTCGGGATACTAATACCTATGTATTCTATAATACATTGTCACTTCTTTACCGTAATTCTTTATATTGCATTGTGTTACCATCATTATGCTGTACTAGCAGTACTCGTGAAACTTTCACGGTTTTGCAGGGCCTTGCGGATGCACCTGTGAAACCTTTACATTCGATCAAGGCAATGCCGCAGCTACATTACGATACTGGGACTCGATGTGCGATATTTTAAAACCAGCCTGGGTGCTGATAAAGATTCCTGCAAACTGCCCGTCTAAATGGAACGTTGGATTCCCACGGTAGCAGCAAACGACACAGGTGCCAACACGTTTACTCAGAAGATTTCAGTAGGTGCTTAGAAATCCTTACTATAATAAGAGAGCTGTCTGCTCGTCCGTCCGCCACTCGGAAGCCTTCCAAATTGCTTATTTCCGTGCTGACATCCATTTCGAAGCTTGCTTACTGAGCTTCTACCCCAAGCCGTTTCACCCAGCTTCTTCACCGAACTCCTTTACCTAGCATTTTCACCCAGCTTCTGCACAATGCTTCTTCACCAAGACTTTTCACCAAGCTACTTCACCAAGCTCCTTCACCAAGCTCCTTCACGAAACTTCTGCATCTAGATGCTTGACCAAGCTCCTCCACTCAGCTTCTTCACCAAGCTTCTTCATCAAGACTCTTCAACAAACTTCTTCACCCAACTTGATATTCCGATCTTAAACTTGATGATTGGATAGTAAACTGAACGATGGGGCGCTCATCACGGTGACTACGTATTAAACTTGACAATTGGCCACTCAACTGGTGGACTGTGTGCTCAGCTTGATAAGCGACAACTTATCTTATGCTTAACTTGGTTATTAGTCACTCAACTTGATGATTGCACTCTCAACTCGATTATTATTACACGCTGAACTTGATAATCGGCCGCTCAACGCGATGACTATATACTTGACTTTATGATTGGTGCTCAACTTTATGATTACACATTCAACTTGTTCACTGCAAGTTCAACTTGATGATTACATGCATAACTTGCTGATCGCCCGACCAACATAATGCGCAGAAAGTCAACTTGATGACTGGAGAGTCAACTTAAGGATTGGACGCAAAGCTTGGTGACTGCATATTCAGCTAATTATCTGTCACTCAACTCGATTATTATAAGTTCAGTTTAATAATTCTGCTCATAATTTGGTGACTGCTTACTGAACTCAATTTGACGCTGAACTTGATGACTTTATACTCAACAGGATTGGTTGCTCAACTTGATGACTTCAACCTCAACTTGATGATCGGTCGCCCGTAGAGAATGGGGCCAAGGCAATTTACAACTGCTGCTGCCCCGCAGATGCGCCAGTGCCGCAAAGCGTGACACACACAGCAGTTACGCCGGTAGGTAGGTAAAGAGAGAGATAGGTAGGTAGGTAGGTAGGTAGAAGCGTATTGATGTATAGATTTTACAGTATAGCTTCAATAGACATGCGATCTATAGGTGCTTTGTCTTGGTGCTTCTGTATTGTAATTTCTGTATAGCTTTACTGTAGGACTCTGCTGTACTTGCAGTTCTAGTTCTAAATCAAACACACCAAGCTGACACTGCAGTTCTAGCGTTGAAACTAAAAACACCCAAAGCAGACATTACAGTTCTAGGGTTGAATTAAATACCCCAAGCTGACATTACAGTTCTAGCATTGAAATTAAACACCCCAAGCTGACATTACAGTTCTGGTGCTGAATTAAGCACCTCAAGCACACATTGCAGTCATAGTGCTGAATTAAACACCCCCAAGCTGACACGACTCTTCGTTTAAGTGCACTTTAGTTACCTTCGTTGAGCTTCGGACGAGGTCAGGGGGGTATTACTCACGCCACCCGCTGTGTGATGAGCTGTCTTAACTGTACTGTGTGAGCATTGGACGCTCCAGGAGCGCGTGATCTCCACAGTGCATGTAACCGCTCTGGGCTGATTTATCTGATACTTAAGCGAGATGCACCCAGTAAATGTTTGGGCTTACAATTTTACATTTGCAACATTCCATCCAATAAAATAGAGAAATAGCACCATTTGAAACTGTAATAAAGACCACTGCAGCCTTGAAATCCTTGCACTCCGCAACGTCAAAAACGTAGCAGAATTAGTTTTGAGTTTCTGGCCAATATGTTTGATAACTCGTAGCAGAAAAAGAAGATGCAGCAATACGTGTATATAGCATTCAATAGTGTACAATTGATAGCTAGCTTGTTAGGTTGCTACGAGACAAAACAAGCCTACGCTCACCCAATTTATCGGAGTTTTGCTTAGAATCTGCGATATGTTGGCTGCTGATATAGAGTATGTTTGTGTGTAACGTAGTGCATACGCTGTTGGAGAGCTCGCTAGATTTTGACTAGTCATCTGTACGCTATGACTCCAGTGATTTCAGTCAGAGATGGAATTTTTGTAAAAGTTAATAAAAGTAATAGCTATGATTATGATAATGATGATAATAACATCAGCATTGTCTGAAACGTTTTCAGTGCGGGACGCTATACGTTTTAACTAAAGTTATAGTTGTATAGCACCCACTCATATCAAATTTTTATGCTACGGCGTTTATTATTACAACTGCACAGTGCACACCTCAGTGTGCAGTTGTACGCTAATTCCACCAATCAATATCTCTCTCTGTTACTGTACAATTTCAGAGAACTAAATGCCACGCACACCTACCGAAGTTCATCACCTCTCACTAGTTTCCCTCATTCTCCGTAAAAATGGCAGACCTCTCTCGCAAGCGGAACAGCTTCCTTGCTTCCCACGGCCCACTTTGCATTTTCACTTTAAACCGGAACGGTTAATACGGAAATCAATGGCAATATGACTTTCGATTTTGAATTGTTAACGCTCTGAATTTGCAATTCGCGATTTTTCTCGTCGAGTGGAAAAAGTGCGACGGTTCTGGAACTGCTTGGTATAATCTTGTTTGGTCAGGCCGTCGGTGAGGCGGCCTGTAGTATCGTGGCTCTATACGGCCTCTAATGCTTGTGGCAAGAGTCTGTGCAACGCGCAGTGTCTCCGTAAATTTTGTGTTATGTGTCTGTCACTAACTTCAGAGCTACGTACATGTCCCTCATCCACTTAAGAGCCACGGCTCTGTTTATGTATTAAATTCAGAGCTATGGATCTGTCTTCCATTAACTTACTATCTACGGCTAAGTCTTTCTCTAACTTCAGAGCTGCAGCTCTGTTTTTCCTCGACTTAAGAGCTACGGCTTCGTCTATCACTAAATTCAAAGCTACGACTCTATCTCCCATTCAGTTCAGTGCTACTCCTCTATCTCCTATTAGCTTCAGTAGTAAGGCTCTATATCCCACTCATTTCAGGGCAACGCTTCAGCTGTTCTTTATATGTACCAGAGAAATATAGTACATTAGGCATTGTTTCCTACCTTCTGGCATTACTTTGCTCAAGCTGCATAAATGTTTAATCCTAGGTTCACGTGTCTACATAATTTCAAAATTTTCAATCTCTAAATTTGGAAATTATAGTGGATATCACACGTTGTTATTGATTTGAGGAAACTGATACGCAAACATTAATATATTTGGTGAGAAGAGATTGGCGCTAATTAGTTACTTGAAAACAGCACATCTTTGAAAGGGGCTGAAGGTGAAAAGAAAGAAAAAATATCTTAACCTCTGTGGCTGCTCTAAACTTATCAAATTTACAAATATGTAATGGAGGAATTTTTTCTCTTGTCAGAGTTTTTTATCAACACATTCGCTGAAATTAACTTTTGATCTCTTGATTGGCAAATATAGTTTTGTGTCTGTATTTTTATCATCCAGATTATTTTCAGGGTTCAAGGAGAGCCAGAATAATCTGTTATGAAACATAGAAATGGCCGGTGAACATTTTTTCTGAACTACAAAGGTTATTTTTTCAGGTGAGACCTGGAATCGAATACAGTTCTCCGGAATTGAGTTATATTAAACATATTTTTATCAGTGGGTTAAGGACTTTTCATTTCTGCCGTGGAAAGCGAGACACACTCACACATTTTATTTTTTCTGCTTTGAAGGGTTCATTAGAGATCTTAATTTCGTGTTACTAATGACACCTCGACGAAACAAGAATACACTGACAGAAAACGTAAATGTCTTTTCTGTACCTCGAACTAGAAAATACAAGTAACCAGCAAAAGTACGGCCATCAAAATACAAATGTTCTCAAAAGACATTTAGACAAGACCTCCGCCCTCATTAGAGATAAGATTTGAAGAATTTCAGGGAAAAAACAAATTTGGCGAGCGTGCTTCTGTCCTTCGAGGAAGAGCTTCAGTTTCTCTGTAGAATTAAAAAAAAAAAAATTCTTAGGAAACTTAGCAATCTTGTCTCTGACTCTATAGTCTATATTGCAATTATTAATATATAGGCCTATTACGTAAAAATATGTAACTTTGCATGCAGTGATGACAGTGTTATCTGAACGACTAAGTACTCGAAAAAATAATTTCTAATTTTGATACTGTTGAATTTATAAGATCATACCGGTATCATTTGTCCTGCGCAACTTTGTTTTAATGGTGACTGAACTTTTTATCGTTGTTGAAAATTCCCTTTCATTTTCTCGATAATGCTATGCTTACAGCATTAATTGTGCTACCGGTAAAAGTAAGGAACGCAAACTGTGGAAACTGTAATACATTTTTTCAATGGTGCTCTGCTGGCGACAGTATTATTTACGATAGAGTTAACGTGTTAGGAAGGGAAATTGTTGCAACTGTAATTCCTTTTATGTATATAGTGCTATGCTTATGACAATGTAATTAATTCTACCAGACAAATTGTAGGAACTATAATATAATACTATTTTAAGTAGTGCTTTGTTCATGACAGTATAATATATGTGATACCGATAAAGTATGAGATTGACAAGCTGTGGCAAGTATAATACACTGTTTCAATTGTGTTTTGCTCACGACAGTATCATTAATTTACTCCACCAGTAGGAGCTTAGAAAAGCATAAAATAAATTCCGTCCCAACACAAGTGTGATATCAAGAACAGAAGTATTGACACCAACAGTTGCTTTTCTGTGCCAAGTAAAATGCAGTCACACGGTCAGATTTTTTTTCTCACTAAACCTGGAGCAAAATCTTTTTGACGTTCCCTATGCTGTCGTCACGGCAAAAGTTAGTTCATATCATTCCAGGAGGCGATGTTTTATGTTGCGTCTTAGCTGAATTTTCCTCTTACAAAAGTAGCTTTAAGTTAAATTGAGCTCTGTAATGATATTTTTTGGAGTTTGTTCTGCATATAGGCATTTGTAAATATTTTTACTAATTGGTGTGATGAATTTTGTACAAGCTATTACATGGTGGGGCTCCATTTCAGGAATATCAATGGAATCTTCAAGATATTTTGAGTAGGTTACCAGTATTTAATTGGATATTTAAAAAATATAAAACCGGATGTCATTCACTTCACTTATATGGTTCTGTCACTATATTTGCTGGTAAATAATCATTGCGACATGAGCCCGATACGGAAGGAATCCCATTCCATATACTTCTTATCCAAATGATCCAAATGATCTCAGTACTCGGTACGAAATGATTGTAGCAAAATGAACTAGACTTTTGAACAGATATTACTTACGGTCTCCTTTCTTTGAACTGCTTAATTAGTGATTAATGAATAGAAGATTATTATAATATAATGGTAAGACGCGCAAATAAAGCACTCATAATATCTATATATAACATTTTTCTGTTTGTTACATCTGCAGTTGCCACATGATAATAACTGAAAAATCAACATACGACGACATATCACTTACTATAATCTCCATCTGAAGTGGTATATCAGTTGGGACAAAGCAACAAATATACATATATAAATAAAAGAAAAGCGAACAAGAACTGTAGCTGAAAATGCTCCTATTCGAAATGTGGCATCAGTTAGTAGAAATAACAAGTAAAAATATTAAAACACGAAGAAACATCTTTTATTGTATCCACAGTCGAACTGTAACCCCAATAGTTTATAAACAAGCACAACCCATATCACATCAACCTAAACAATATCACTCATTCACAATTCACTCACAACATCAATGCTACAATCAGTAACACCAAATCATGCGCAAAAACATAAACAACTACCCACCATAACATCGCGCTAGTTAGTACCGCATTACTTCCCATACCCAAGTTTCGTGCGCAGTGACCTCATTGGACGTATCTTCAGCTTCCCGTGTTGTGCTGAATAAGCTGCCTGAATTAGAAGGCCTTGAGTTAAGTGACGCGTGGCAGTCTCATTAGCGAAGGTGTGTCCCAAAGCCAATTATGTGTCTGAAGGAGACGATATCCCGAGTGGGATTTCAAATTAGCATAACAGGATACGCAAGGCAATT
The DNA here is from genome assembly GCA_001587735.2 of Parhyale hawaiensis. NCBI lineage: Eukaryota > Metazoa > Arthropoda > Malacostraca > Amphipoda > Hyalidae > Parhyale > Parhyale hawaiensis. The sequence continues at coordinate 19,570,474 of LQNS02278171.1, read as the reverse complement.
CTTCAAGGCTGTCGTACGCACCTGTTGGGGAGTTCCAGCCTCAGATTATTCCGTGTTACAGAAAATGAAGGTTCTTTTCGGTGTGCGTAGATGTTCTGCTGTAATTTTCTAGCTATTAGATATTTTATGATTGTAACTGTAAATAAGTGTTAATTTTTCCTTTTTGCTTTTAGGCTGCTTTCAAACTAGTAGCGGCCTGAGGTGTTTCGTTTTAATTTTGTTGAGGTTAAGCTTTGAAAATTTCTTACAGAACCCACGATACTCAAAATGCTTCATTATCCGTTCTAAATAAAGTATTTAATGTTTCTCCAATATTTCGACTGGAGAGCAACTTTCTTAGATCGTGAAGAAGGAAGGTGTAGTGTTCAACTTATAGGATGATGTAATGACTCTGACAAAACTTTTATTGTAAACTAATGCGGATAATATATTTCATTAAGGCGACGAAAAAATAAACCTATGGATTATTAAAAGGAATATTGTTGAAATATCACCTTATAAAAATTTTTAATAGTATAGAGCACTGGATTCACTTTCTATGTAAAGTTTTGCATCATTAACCTGAATAGTGAAAATTTCATCCCAATACCTGTCAACTATTGCATTTTAGGGTTTGAAATTTATTCTTCATTTGGCTAAACGCTAACTCGCAGACTGGAGCTTCCATTGAAGTATCTTGCTTAGGGCGATAATTTTTCTATAACCTCTTATCCCTGTATCATACAGTAATTTGATAAACTTTTAAAAATGAAAACTTGAATGAATTTAATTTTCAGCTTTTAGGACAATTTCTGGCTACTGAAAACAGAATAAAAATTCAACACAACCTTAAGAGTCACACATATGTAAAAGATTGTATAGGGAGAGTAAACACTTTAGGGAGTCAACTAGTCATACTAAATTCCGTAGACAAAATGAACATCAGTTTGAGGTTGTCCATGCTGGGGGATGATTTGTGCACTCTCGCATAACTTGCATTGGAGCAGCAGCCGCTGTTCCGGGTAAAGTCGATCGAAGATTCTTTTGTTTTCCAGCAAATTTTTGAGTATATGAAAATTTTTGAATGTTTACTCATAGCTCTAGATAGTTCATCAAAATCTTCAGAACCGAACAATTGGCTGCAGAGCCAATGGTTAGCCCACGACTAAGAAATGAACGAATGGACGCTGTTAAGTCCATTATAGGGGAGACTTCAGCTCTTAGAATATGTCTTAACCTCTCTATAATATTGACAGTTTTTGGTTCTTAATACACCCGGTTTTCAATTTGTAGAACTCTAGTGTGCAGAACTATTGCTTCTTTCACAATAATTGAACACACCACTGGGGCTAAATTCTCCTAATGGTTAATAAGCTCCACGACTGCACAAATTTTGCGTAGCCGCCCCCAGGTTTCAGGTATCAAAATGAACTCAAGAAGAGCTGGAATGGCATAAAAGTTTTAGTATACATTTCTTATAAAGGTAAAAGTAAATTCAACTTAGGTCACACCCTCACCTGGGAAATCCACATGCACTTGTTTGTGCTGCGGGTATAGGCTCACTGGCCCCAGGGGAGTAAGTGTAGTTGTAGTCGACCTCGGGTCACCAAGAATAATGGCGCCAATTTGACGGAAGGAACAAATGACCCGAGATCCCCTCCCCCACCTCCAGCATCTGTGAGGAAGGCAAGTTCCACCACGGCGCAGTGCATGCACACACCTTCCGAGTCAGCACATCTAGATCTGCAAAGAGCTCGGGTGCCTGGGTTGGTTTCGAACCTGCGAGCGATACAAGGTGTTAGAGCTGCGAACGGAAGCATGCTGCAACCGATTTGGATCTATTGAAACTTCACAAAGGGAATTTCACTTCTTCCAGTGAAGTGATGGAAGACATGCGTGGGGTGGTAGAGAAACTTCATATCTTCTTAACCGCCCGTTTCCTTCATCTCCGTTTTGTCGCTACTGAAGGCTGCTCTTAGCAGATCATAATTGCTGATCAAATCCTTCACAAAAAGTGTTCGATGATTGCCTTCGATTGGTGATTAGCCGATCCGTGGAACTCGTCGTCCATGACAAAGAGGAGCATACATTATTATTATTATTAAACCTTCACGCTCAGCTCCAACGGATAGGTAACACAACCCAAATGAAACACCTTGCAGCACCGAGAAGCCGGTGTTGCCAATGCTTCTCATTGATGTATGCCTTATAAAACATAGAGAGCTCGGCAACTCTTCTCCTGCGGGACAGCTTCACCAGATAATTATCAGCGCACATCCTGCTGGCTGAGCTAACAAGTCGGTCCCACGGACGCAAGTGAGTGTCAGCAGCTGAAGCGCATGCCGGTGAGTAATACTCCAACACAGGCAGCAAAAACATATACGGACGACTTCGCTTTCAACAAACACAGAATTCACCTTACGCAGAAGCCCAATGTTAGTGAAAGCACGTGACACCAGCTGCATAATATGCTGCTCAAAAGTAAGCTCCTGATTAAAGACGACACCAAGAATCTCCAAGGAGCTAGACTCCTGAAGCAGTGTCATCAATCTCCAGTTGGGGATGCTGCGGTACAAGTGTCCGAGATAGGCTGATAATCATCTACTTGATCTTAGTGACATTCAGCTTCATACTCCAGGCCGAGCTCCATGCACTAATGCGTGACAAATCCCTATTCAGAGACTGGGAGACAGCATTACGCATGTGAGGAGCAGGTATCACTGCTATCAAAGTGGTATCGTCGTCATAGTTGATCATCGTGTTTTCTAGCGAAAAGAACATGTTACTAGTTTACAGAACGAACAACAGCGGGCCAAGCACACTATCCTGAGGGACGCCAGACACCACCGCAACTGAGGCACTTGAAACGCCGTCAACAGACACACTGCGTTCGCTCAGAAATAAAATTGCGAATGATTGACAGAACCCTACTACCCACACCAAAAGACTCCAGCTTGTATAACAGACCCCTGTGGTTAAGAATGTCAAACGCCGCTCTAAAGTCCAAGTAGATAAGGCGTGCCTCTGACCTTCAATCCAGCGCAGACTGTAAATGGTGTGACACCAACAACAGTGCGTACAACAACCCAAACCAGTTCTATACGTAGACTGACCAGCAGACAGCAACCGGGTAACCTCAGCAAAACGACCAACTTACAAGCGACCAATTTTTCGAACGCCTTCGACAAAATGAGCGTCAGTGTAATGGGTCGATAGTTGGCGGCATGGGGCGACACTGGACCCTTGTAAATGGGAGTAATATTTCAAGTACGCCAACAACGCGGAAAATTTCCTAACAACATCAGGCGCCGGAAGATCACTGCTAGCTTAGGGGCAAGAACGCCAGCAAGCTGCTTATAAAACAAAGTAAACATGCCCACCGGGTCCACACCTCCATACGGATCAAGGCCATCAAGCAGCACTTTGATTGTACCAGATTTGAACGCCAAAGAGGTTAAGAGAGGTTCAGGGTGGCATCCATTAGGCCATGAGAACACATCTCTGATCTGCTTTCGGTCGAGTGTGCCGACAAGAACTCCGCCCTAACCAATTGAACAGTAATGATACCTAGACCGGCGGCAAGGTTCAGCACCGAATACTGAACCTCTTAACTCCAGCCTACACCTGCTGCAGGTGTAGGCTGAGTATATCTATTTATTCTCATTGCACGTGGCCACCAATACTGGTGACTGGGACTAATTACTAGGTTGAATTTTGGCTACTTTGTTTATACTTGTAAGTTTGTAAGCATATTCTGTGAAACCATTGTGTTCTTAATAAAAGCTAATTATTATTTATTATTATTATTATTAACTCTCCACCAACGATTGGATGGTCAACACTCAGCAGAGACTCCCTGGAACGCTGCCTCAGACGATGCTGTGCCTCCCCATACACACGCTTAGCCTCTTCCCTATGATCCACATAGGTCTGCACACCTGCAGTCACGCGAACACCGCCATGTCCTATAAGCCGTTTGTTTAGCTTAGAAAGCTAACCGACACCGGTTGTCAAGCCACTCTTTATCCCGAGACCTCACAAGAATAGTCCTTTTAGGGACAAACCTCTCCAAAATAGACACAGTCAAGTCGTTAAGCTCAGAGACAGGATCCTCACTGCGAATAACCTAGCGCCAAGGTAACACCCTTACTGCCCGAGTAATAGCATACGGTGCTGACAAATGATGGACTTGGCAACAATCAACAGACTTGACTCACATTGGTTAAACTCTTCTACCCCTTATTGCAACTGTTGCAGCTGAACTTAAGAGTACAGAAATAGTAGAGAATGCCATAGAAAGTAATAGAATATTCAGAAAATAGCGTGAAAATTTAATGATCAACACGATCTAATGGGTGAGTAGATGCTCAGGCCTAAATTCCTGTCACTGTTTTTATGGCGAGAACAAGATTTTACTCTGGAAAAGGCTCGTTTATCCAAGTCCAGTATTCCTATTTCATCCACTTCTAAATAACTGCCACCACTTAAGAGTATCTTATAGGCTTTGAATGTTTTAAATTTCCTGGGTTTTATGCTTTGCTAGCGCTTGTGAATGCTACCTTAATATTAACGAATTTAGTCCTGTTGATAACAATAGTGATGTTTTGAATGTGGTTTGCGCGTGACTTTTTTTCAATATTTCAGTTGAATAAACCTCATAATAATCATTAATAGACACAAGTCCATTCATTCGTGCTACAGGTACTCGATTTTAAGAATAAAAATAAGAAAGAAATCTCCCTAAGGTCTTGCTAACATTTTATCTTAGAGGGCTGAAACATACAGTTGTGAGCATAATTAAGGGACAAAAATAAAAAATTTCATATCTCGAAAACTGTAAAAGGTTCAACGCTGAAATTTTAACACAAAAGAGGTATTGGGATACCTAATAATATGCTAAGAGTTTATTGTAATCCGAAGGATAAGAAAAAAGTTATGTATATTTAACTTATAATTATGAATTAGTGGGAGCAGAATTAAAGGACACTTCAAATATTGTAATTCAAATCTTCAGTGAGCAAAAAATTTAGCAAAAACCTTCATCCTTAATCAATATTTTGTGAACGATCCTTATGTTTGATGACTTCAACACATCTTCGAGGGCATGATTCAATTAACCCTTTACGCCCTGTTATATTTTATTTTTTTACAGCTATTTTATACTTTAATTTTCAGTGTGACGAAATGATCACAGTCGTGCGTAAAGGGTTAAATTGCGGCATCGTTCAATATCAATACTGCCCCATTACTCTTGAAGCTTTGTCCACAAATCCTCAGTGTTTGTTGAATTTCGAGCCATGACTTTCTCACCCAAGACTCTCCACAGGTTCTCTATGGGGTTGAGGTCAGGACTTTGAGCAGGCCAGTCAAGAGTCTCCACTCCTTCCTCATCAAGAAACCTCAACACACTTT
>LQNS02278171.1:19524341-19564804 GCA_001587735.2 Parhyale hawaiensis | reverse complement strand
CTTTTACAATTCTTCCAACAATACTCTTTGAACGATTTACCTGTTTTGCGATTGCCCTGATGCTGAGATTTTGTTTGTGTAAATTAACAATTTTCATGCGTAAAGATTTATCAACTTTTTCACGGGTATTCATGCTTGCAGTACTTGCAATGTTTACATATGACGCAGGCAGCCTTCTTCTTCTTCGGAAACGCAAAAAAATTGGGTTACTGAAGATCTGAATTACAATATTTGAAGTGTCCCTTAATTCTGCTCACAATAAATTGATAATTATGAGTTAAATATACATAACTTTTTTCTTATCCTTTGAATCGTAATAAATTCTTAGTATATTATTAGGTATCCCAATTCCTCCTTTGTGCTAAAAATTCAGCGTTGAACCTTTTACAGTTTTGAGCTATGATTTTTTTTTATTCTTATCCCTTAACTATGCTCGCAACTGTATTCCTCAATTGGCTCCATCAATAACTATAGGAAAGTGAAGATCTCATCGAAGCACGTTACTTCTATTGTGCTCTAAAGAGTCTTAAATTTTCTTTTCAACGAGTTCCATTGTTCGTCGGAGATTGCAGGCCTTATTGCGACACCGTACTACTACCGGACTATGGTAATTGATAGCTTTTAATGGTAGCATATTTTTATAGCAAAAATTTTCTATCATAATGCATCTTCAATTACGGAAGAGGCTCTGATACACACAACTCCGTTTCCAATAAATTTCAATGAGGAAATTTGCCAATGATGATCGCCTGCCTAGCCGGGATTTTTGAGGCTATTTTGACTCGCCTATCGACTGCCGATAATCCATTACTGCTTCCTTGGGCTCTCTCTCTCCACTTTAGCTTATAACCTCTATAACTGAGACAGAAAATCTCCAAAGCGCTGTGCATTGAGCAGAAAAAATCCGCATTATTTGACTGATATTCGAGTAGTTTTGCTATTGAATGGGAGAATAGATTTTCGAGAGCAAGATGCGAAGTGGCTTAAGTCTAATCGCTTTAGAAGTCAAGGTAATTAAAAATTTTTACCTTTTCACTGGCCCGTCCATGTTCGAATATGTCTTGTGTTACTGAGTAGACATTATTCAGGCTGTTGTACTTTGCTCCAGTCGAGTGGATTTAACTTGTTTCTTGAAGTTGAGCGCTTGCCTACGATAGTTATATTTTTTGAAGTACTGCATATTGGTTGTAGTAATAAGAAGGCCATTTTAACTTTAGAAAAATGGATAAGCTGTTATTGTTTTTGGACCCGTGGGTGCGAAATGCTGACGATTCTTCTTAGAAAAAAGATATAATGCGCTGCTCCTGATAATAGTATTAGGAGACAACAGCTGAAGTAAAAGCTGTTGAGTACGAGATCAAAATATCTTTATCATTCAGTAAGAAATTATCATAAAGCTTTATGATTTATCAATATGTAAAGCCAGTATTATAAATTTAAATACACATACCTGTATTTCGAAGAAAAAATACAAAAATATGTGATAAAGACTTCAATTGTCGTTAGTGAACAGCTTGGAATTATTAATACTAGACTACAAAACGCAACCCTGTTGTTTAATTAATATACAAGTCATGAATATATATATATTGGAAAAAATCTTACCATCCCATCGAAATAGTTCGCAATTTTATAAAATTCACCATCTCCCCTAAGTTCATAAGTCCACCAAGCCCACAAAGTTTACCAAGTTCACAAAGTCCACCAAGTTCACAAAGGCCGTGACCAGGCCAATTATTAATAATCCGTTCCCGAGTTCGTGTCCTGGGAAGGCTTCGAACAGAAGAACGGTCAGACTGACGGACAGATCGCTTTCTTATTATTATAGTATCGATTATTACTATGATTATTACTCCAGGTGTAACTTAAGCACCCATCTCAGCTGTGGAGGTGCTGCTTGGAAAGCAAGCAGGTGCTGTTGCAGTTGTAAATGCGCACTTGTTAGTACGGCAATCAGATGTATTTTTTACACTTTAAACAATTAAGACAAGTTGATAAATCGTTTGAATATCAGGAAATATACAACTGCCCTAACAGAATTTTAAACCGCTCCAGAAGCTGTTTGGCCCCCCCCTAAATCCAAAAATTCTATTACGGCGTACATGTTGTCACACAATGTTAGAGTCTATTTGTCATTATGATAGCATAGTTTGTAAAATAAATGCTCTTACTGTATCCAATAAACCGGGGCTTGTTCTATTGACGCTCAGTATTGCACTGTTTTTATACCACTAACGATTCTAATTTTGGAAGTTTGCCAACAAACTCTACGGACATTACGACCAGTAATTCAGTATCTAACTTACGGAAATTTAATATAAATACCTACGTACATATATCCATCACAATATTGTGTGTGGAATTTCCAAGTGATCATAGAAGTTTGTTGTTTAAATGTCAACGTGTAGGCTGGCAGTTGGCAAAAAGATGAAGCACACATGAGTAATATTTGCTCATAACTATTATATCATAGATCAATCATTTCGATATGCAGTCACGTTTGGAGCGTAGATTTAATACTGTGCAAAGAGGTGCAAGAAAAGACACTGCCAATCTTTTTCCCAGTTTACGTGGTGTAAGACCATCATCCGCTGTATGGGAGGGGGGAGGAGGAAGCGAAAATTCTGAGTCAGGAGTTAAAAATTCAACGCTACCATTTTTTGATGGCCAGTTTATTCTAGAGTTGCAGCATTTTCCATATCTAGGTCAACCAACCTGACTGCCTGAAAAAATTGTGATGATGGCTCAACTCCTTCTGCTTCTGTTTGGGTGAAGAGACAAACAAACAAACAAACAAACAAACAAACAAACAAACAAACAAACAAACAAACAGACATACAACCATAAACAAAACCAGTATCACCACTCTACTGTTCGCTCGCGGGTGATATACATTTATGACGAGGATATAAACATTCTAGAACGTCAAAGCATTGAAAGGAGCATAGACAATTTTTCCAAGAAATTGTTCACTTTGAGGCATCTCTTGACGAGTTGATCCCTGGAAGCCATCTCACTCATATATAGATTCTAGTTATTACGAAACGATGCTGAAGATTACTGGTTCTTAGAAGAAATAGGACATACATGACGGGCTGGAAGTCAACACTAGTATGTATATTACAAATATGTAGTTCGTGGAATTTAGTTGCCAGAGTAATCTCGACTAATGAAAAGTTCCAGTAAGAAATAAAAGAGGTATACCTATGTCGGCAGGCCAACGCAGCAGTAAAATACATGCTTAGTACTCTTAATAACGAGTATTCGAGAAATGGGAATGCCATTGAACAACTAATTCAATAAAATCTATACATTCTGAAAGTTTTGGCTCCAGAACGGTTAGTTTAATAGGTTAAAGGTGGGCACCTGCGGCCACAGTAGTAAGTAAAAAGGACGGAGGTCTGCGATCTCTTGTCATTTTGTGATTGGGACAGAAGTGTTTGTAAATGTTCACCTCTAAATTCGGGTAATGAGATCCCTTAAGTAACTTCCAGATAATCGTGAGTTGACTGTCAGGCTTTCCGAAAAGCTGAGCAAAACTTTCCGATAGAGCAAATTTGGGCATTTTTCAGATAACACTGAAAAAATTGTTTTTTTTTTTTTAGGGAGGCTGAGCTAATGTGTCGAGTTGAGCGTCAATCCAAGTAATTTCCCAATGATACGGATGCACACTTTCCATTTACAGCAAGATGGGGCAAGTATGTGAAACATAGCAATAGTAATTTTATCGTAGTGAAGAAGAAAATCTCTGGCTTTACGGAAAGTTCTAGGGATGCTGATTTCGAAATGTTAGTAAGAAATTCCAAGCTTCCTGAAATGCTAGAAACACATTGTAAAAGGTCCAAATGACAATTAAGATATTGATGCATCCCAAAAAAATGGATAAAGACTTTGGTGGGGAATAATGTCGAACAACATTGGTAAAAAGAATCTGGTTTTTCGAAAAGCTCCACAAGCATGCCAGGATGGACGCCAATAGAGGGGCGAAAGTGACTCCTTTTGAGGTTAATTGCTCATAAAAACGTACATTAGCCGTGAACGACTGGCGGGAAGCTCTCCGGCCGCCTACCGACGCGCATTTCGAACACTCTTCTGGAAAATGACTGGTCGACCTCGGTGCTTTGGGTGAACATAGAAAGAATTTTAATACAACTGGTTATAACTGAAGGATACTCTGTAGTGTAATTGATAATATTTATTACTCTGACCCCGAGACACTTTGTTGATCAGGTCTAAAAAAAATTAAGCCACCAGTTTAATTACAAGGGGATTTTTATATAGCATAGCCTAATCTGCAAGATCTTCTCAGAATAAAGTTAATTCATGTTGCCTCATAAACAGAGAATTAATTATGCAGACACTTAGACACTTGCAGTATTTGCTGTGAATCAAGGGTAGCGTTTTACGCTAAAAAATTGTGTCAGGGAATTTTCACTCCAAAAATGTACCCTAAACCTAAAAGTGAACAGTAACGTGAAAGAAACAGAATAAAAAGTACTCAATAAATCGACCTTATATAATCAGATGGTAAAAACTTTGCGTGAAAGCTAGGAAAGTCTTAGTCTATTTATATGCTATGTTATCTTCTAGCATGTGAATGTAAGGATAGTTATTAAGATACATAACTCATTACTGATCTTTGTATAACTTCCTTAACTTAAGATTCCCAGAGAAATCAAAAGCTGCGCTGCAGCAGTGATACATTATCTTTAGCTCTACCATGAAATCAATAGAGGCGCCGTCAGGCCTAACTTGAGCGATTTTGTTGGTTTTTCAAGAAGCTCCGACATACAGTATTCAGAGCCCGGCCCACAGTCCTTCATGTTTTCCGATGCCCTTTTACGGCTGGGAGAGATGTTTTGGCATCAACCGTCAAGTAGAACATAAATATTGAATCTTGCTTTCGTAAGTTGTTGGACTTGATCTTGGTTTAGGTTGTTTATAGTTATTCCATTGTGTTCGTTCTCAGTAAAAAGTGATATTATAGCATTTGTGATAGACTGTTGTAGGCACAGGATCCTAGGTACAACACAAAGTTCTGCCCAAGAGCCTTGACGCTAATTTTAGAAGTCTAGAAATAGAATCGGTCTTTGTTTTCCCGCCGAAAAACTTTTGTAAAAGATCGAATGGTGGGTGGAGTTGTTTATGCTCGAGTTGAGAGGTGAGATTTGATAAAAATTTGCAATTCAAGAAATTTCGAATGTAGGCTGAAATATTTTTACGTGGGATGCTCACTGTGAGCTGCGAATTGAAAAGAAAATATTATTTACCGCAATGTCAAATTCAGGGTCAGAGTGTTTCTACTTTACCGACCGGTGTAGCATGAGCTGAAAAATTATATATGAATATTACATAACATCTGGCAGTAGCAGTTCGTGTTCATTCACTTTGAAAGAGCAGCATTTCTATTTTTACGTGATGCAACAAAAATAAAGTCATCGTTTTTTTTTCTTCAATACTTACATACATAAAGCTTATGCACTATCGCTTGGTTTAATGTCAGTAGCTACTTAATAATTATAGTAAAATAACAAAACAATTCATGGAACTCTTATGCTCCGACTTCAATCTTTACAACGAGCAGATATACTAGCATGGGGAACTTGTGTCCGTGGTATTTGTATTGTAGTTTAACGTTTTCAAATGCATCCGTAGGTGAGTGGCAGTGTAAACAAACTTTTTATCTAAATATGGTTAATTAGTGATAGGATGTCACCATGCCTACTGATATTCAACTTTTCTTTACAATTTTGTAGTATAAAGAACTTCATAGCCATGCAATGATGTGCAGCAATCTGGTACCACTCGGTACCGACTTCTCGGCCATGTACCTCACAGTTTCCACACGAAAGCGAAACATTAGAAGAATTAAGTCTAATCTTAGTGCTTGAGCACAAAGGAAATACTATTGAAGTACAATATTAGCTTTTAACTTTAAGTAGCCAAATTTAGTTATGACTGTACCTCTTACTGGAATCTACATTATTTAATTGGATGTACGGGTTGCCGTTCATTGTTTCCCCCTTTCCCTCCTTACAGTTCCCTTTACGTCGCACGTTGAAAGGAGACACGTTAACTGGACCTGATATTCATATAAATTGTGTGCATTATGTATGCTCCATTTTTGCGGAGAAATTAATCAAATTTCTGGACGTTATGGTGATTTTGTGTCGTTCATGTCATCTGTAGCAACGATAATCATCTTCCACAGGGGATTTATTTAACAAATGTATGTTTTTTTTTACTTAACTGGATTCCTCGCTACAAGCCCCACATTACTATGAACATGCTGGTTATCTTTTGAGGTTGCTAGGGTAGTTAGAAACCGATTGGTGGAAGGTTGTAGCGTACAACTTGGTCTTGGACTCAGTGGCAAAGGTTATAGTGTATAAATCGGCCTTAGTAATCGTTGACAAAAAGTCACAACCCATAAAGTCTTTCAAAAAATATCTATCGCATCAAACACTGTGGATGAATTTTCGATTTTGCATCTGGTTTCCATCTTGAAGGATTGTGCTAAATCTGGGATGAATTTACCTCTGCAGTTAGGTCTCCCTGTAATTTGTTCCCCTTGTCAGAGCGTATTTTGAGCAAATTAGGCCTGATTTACCTGTAACTTGAAGAAGGCTGGAGCTGCAATACGTCACTGGCAATTGTTTCTTTCATGAAATTTTTGAGGGTAACTTTAGTTGTAGCTACTTGAGACGTTAATCTGCCGTAGTTGATATAAAAGATTACAGCTTTGATGAAACCACATACTCTGAGCTAGATACCTGCAGCTTACATTTCATTCCAGCGAAGAGTGTGTAGACAGTCGCTTCAAGACCAAAATTAATACCATAATATCGCTTTGATTTAACTTTAAAGTCCACATATAGGGGGTGTTTGATTTGATGTGAAACCAAGACTTCAAGGCTTGGCTTGTCCGGAATTTCAGGCAGGTGAAATAACTTCGACCCATTGATTCAAGTTTCAGATATTGACTCTAAATAGAACACTTGTAAGATTTCCAGGAACTCAGTCTTATTCCATTACTTGAAATGTTCAGTCTGCTCTACACGATCAATTTGCTTCTCGGGCCTGCAACACGATTCAAAGTAACGAAGCCAAAGGTCCTGTCTGCAGTTCTGGACAAGTAAAGTCGAGTAGGATTGGCTTAGATTGACTTTGATGAGCCAATCGAAGGGGTGTTTAGGGGTGTTCGATTTGGGTTATCAAATTCAATTTAAGTCAAGCCCACTTGACTTAACTTGTCTAAAATTGCAGACAGGACCTTTGGCTTTGTCACTTTGAGTCGTGTTGTACGTGTTATAAGAATCCCGATTATGTTGAGCCGAGTGAAAACTAGGTTAAGATTTTAAAGGAGTAACGTTAAGTTCTCCAAATTCTCAAAAGTAGTCGATTAAGGGTTAACACTTGAAACTCGAATCGAAGATTCGGACAAGTCAAGCCTCAAAGGCGTAATTATACTACCCAATAGAACGCACCCTTAGTTCATCTAAAATTTACAATGAAGACTTTGCATAATCTGTTAAATTCTCTGTTCCAATGCAGTCATGAGTTCTTTCTCTCTCCTGGCTGAAATTGAGCTGCTCAATGCCATCCGTGTCTGCAGGTGTAGGCTGAGTGTATCTATTTATTCTCATTGTACGTTGTCACCAATATTTGTGACTGGGCCTAATTACTAGGTTGAATTTTGGCTACTTTGTTTGTACTTGTGAGCTTGTAAGCATATTCTGTGAACCCATTGTGTTCTTAATAAAAGCTAATTATTATTATTAATTAATTATTTGCTACTTATATTGCATATTCCCAGTTCACTAGCACTGCAAACTATTTTGAATTATTTCTAAGGTTCACATGTACTCATGCTGTCACATGAGAGAGAATTCATTCCATCAGTCAGTTCAATGGCATCGACATGGTAACAGTACTTCGGAAATTCCAATATAATCCCGCAATGAACTGCTCTTCTGCATAGCCTTTGCGGCCAACATTGGGCTTATCTATATATAGCAAGCCTTTCATTCAACACAGAAGGGGCCAATAATAATCCAGCACTTACCTGACACTATTCTGAGTGCTCGGTACCTGTTCCTAGAAGTATCTGTAGTTCAGAATGCATCAGCCTTCTCGTGAGTTCTAGGAGACAATAACGGTATGATGTAAATAACTGCCTTGGCATCTACAAATGCTCTTCATCTTGTAAATTTCCATAATTATTATAAGCGCACATAGTAGTTGCGGATGCGCTTTGTTAGTTTTAATAGGGTATTTCAGTAACAGAAATACCCCATAAGACTAAACTTTATTCAAGAAGCTGGTTACATAAAGTTGTTTAATCATATTTTCCATAAGTTAAAGATTTAGACTTGGTTAATTAGAGTCTAAAAATAGTTCCTCTTGCAGCCTTCGGGGAAGGATCTTATTATGCTGCCTTGGCGACTATTGGAGTATTACGGAGTATTAAGTTCTTGTATGATTTATCTTGTAGTGTATTGTAGTTCGCAATGAATTCAGTATTGAATACTGTAGTGTGTTGCATTATATTATACATTAGTAATTGGAACCCGTGAAAATTCCTCAGAGAAACAAAGGCATTATTCTTAAACTTATACATATTCCAGATCCTACCATTCACACGAAGTGCAAATATGTGCCCCAGGTCAGAGAGCAATTTTTTATTCTAAGACTCGTTAAGAGTAGCAGCTTAGATTTTAACCTGACACCTGTTGTTCCCTCCCGAGACTGTATCAAGGATACCTTAATTTTTTCCTATCTGATATTGAAAGAGTAACAGCTGAACTAAGGAACGAAGGAGTGTAAGAAGAATCGAGCAGAATAATTATGTGGTAGAGTGTTTGTGCTGAATCTCGGCATTACCTTGTTCTTCATAGTATTTGAGCAGAGTACCCAGCTGTCAAAAACGACGGCAATAATTTTCTAGTTAGGCTTTTAATTGTTCTTGCTCGCCGTTAAGCCCTGCTGCAAAATAAGCCTCATGGATGCCGGCTTGACCTACTATAAATGAAACAAAAGTTTTACCGTCATGAGTTTGTGCGAGCAAAATTTCCCGCGTGCAAGAATAGGCATTCGACATTGTGGAGCTTAAGTCTGACAGGTTCGAAAACGCTATCAAGGAAACCGGCTATCATCTACCAATATTAAAAACAGAATCCTTATGCCAAATATTACTGAGCAACTTATTTAAAGTGAAGCGGGCTTCAGAAAATACGGTTCTTCGATTTTGGAGCATATATTATAGAAACGGTAGTAATCCTATCTTAATTCCGGTCTGAAGTTTCATGGTATCTCATCTTGTAATATAGCTAATGAATTTTCTTATATCTAATCCTTTAGAACCTGACGGAGAGAAGGACCAGACAAGGAGCGAGCAGGCAAGCAAGAAAACAAGCAAACAACCAATCAAATAACAGCTGCTTACCATTATATATTGGATATTGCACTGTATATCGCACTACGAATGGTACTTCTTAATTCTATCGTGGTGTATATTGCATTTACTGCAGGTTTTCATTGTATTGTGAACTGTATATTATATTGCAGTAAACATCTTAACAACCACTAACTTGACAACCGCGCACATAACGTTGTTATTACATAGCAAATTGTCAGATAATTCGATTAAGTCAATATAGTTTGTAATTGTTTTTTCAGACATTACCACTGAATTTCTTGTTTTATTAGCCCACTATAACTATTGCTTATAAATATGCTGCTGCAGTGAAGAAAAAGGTTTAACAATGAGTTTCATCTTGAAATTATACAGAGCGAGAGGAAAATTCTGCAAGCGCATATGAATTTTTTAAAATGTACGTCATTGGAAAAATCAGCGTTATTATGATCTGCTTAATTCAAAACGTGTAATCCTTGAAAGTGAACCATTGCAGAACAGTAAAAGCAGGCAGAAAAAGAAACTCTTGTCACAAACTATCTTCAGTGATCTTGGTCGAAAACGATGGGTAAAATCTCGCTTGTGTACATGTATTTCTACAATTCATAAGACTTGTTATCCTAAAAAACTAAGTTACTCATTTACAAAGTTTTTTAGTTCTCTTCGCACCTCCGTGCAGATGAGATGACGCTGGGACCAGTGAGAGGCTCGTTATCAGAAACTCCACTGGTCGTATTGTTTATATTATTCTTTATTCCACAACATTGTTGTGGAACTTATTCTGCATCGTACCTCATTGCATTATATCGTGTCTTATGATTTTTATTGGTTTGTGTTGTACGCTGTGTTACGTATTGTAGTTGTAGAGCATAGCCTATAGTATTTTGTACTACATATATGTTGTTGCGTATTGCATAGCAGCGAGGTCTTGCTGACTGAAACAAGTTAACAGCCACAAGGCATGGCTGAAACATTAAAGAATGTTAACACGTGCGGAAAACCTTGCCAAAACTTAATTACGCCAAATGATATTCACTTCAATACGAACTGCAAGCATACACATTGGAGAGTATTTTATTCGTCATAGATGTTTCCAAATTATCCACAAACTAAAGATGTAAACATTTGCGAAGTTTGCTTGCTACTGGTATAAGTTTGCACGGCGAAACTCATTTTGACAATGCTGTAGATGATACTGTATGCATCTAAACCTATTGGCTGGCATTCTGCACATGTAATAAATTTCCGATACATAACTCATCTTCTTCATCAAGCTTATAGAATCCCAAGCAAAAATTGTCTCAGTATTGCCAATTCTGAATTGTTAAGTTATTGAACGGCCATGTAAATTTATAATATTTGACGGTATTTCTCGCTGATCCCCACCGTTTTTTAGTAAGTTTTAAAAGTGCAAACTGGGAAACATATCATGTATATTTCGGTGAAATTACGGTTTACTAATACGGTTATTGGAAGGTACGTTCGTGAACGTCATCGCTCTCGAGCTTGAAGTTCAGGCAAGATTAAATTTGTTAATTTGTTAACCCGCAGGATGTTTTCCCACTATTCTTTCTAGACGGTATTCTGTTTGCCAAAGAACTCTTCTACCCCTTTCACGAGACCTCCGCCACTAGGTTTTCTCCAGCTAATATAAAGGTAAAGTTATCTTGATCGCTCAGCCAAAGAACTCTTCTATCCCTTTCCCCGAGACATCCGCCACTAGGTTTTCTCCAGCTAATATAAAGGTTTTCTCCAGCTAATATAAAGGTAAAGTTATCTTGATCGCTCAGCCCAACTGGGAATTAATCACGCACAGGTTTGTGCTGCAGATGCAGTATATAGCCACTGGCCTTTGAATAATACACTAGCTGCTGCAGTGTACCACAAATTGTGAGAACTATGGCATCACTGATGGAAGGCTCGCATGCGACAACTGCGACTCCTCCCGTACCATTTCCATTTCTTGTTAGGGTCAGTAAAGCAGCTATAATTGGTTCAGAATTTTCTTTCTTCGTGCACTGCATATCTTTAACATTTATTATTGTAGATGATGCTGAATACAAATGATCACTGGCGCTGTTGAAGGAAATAAGCGATAGTCGTTTCATTAATAGTATGTAAACGATTCGAGGAACCGTCATCGATAACGCAACTGTCGTTGGCCCAAGAATAGAAATCTCCGACCAGAGACGCAGCTCGGGTCCAATTTGCAACACGACGACATTCCGTGCAAGCTCAATAACAAATTGCTGAACTATTGATGCATATAACGGGCAAGAAATTCCATGAAACTCGCGTCATTTCGATGTCTCGCATCTCCAAGGTCACGCTGGGCCAATGACCGATAGTTGAAATCAAAAGCAGTGCATACTTTTTAAGATATTTATTATGTGGGAGCTGTGAGTCAGCGACGTCACGGACCATTTTCTTTGTCATTAAAAATGTGTTTCTCTTAAATGGCACTTAATAGATTGTAAGCTTCCTCAGTAAGCATTAGTTGTGCATGTTACCGAAGACTACTTGACTGGTAGCAAATGCTATTATATGTATTTTGGTTCGATGCAAGGAGTTCTAAATTGATGTACGAAGGGAAACTTCAACGTAAGAATATTCAACGTAAGAATATTGCTCGAAACTAGCTGGTTTGTGTTAAAATAAACTTTATCTACGGAATTCATCCTTGAATGAGAGTAACTGTTATCCATACCATTTCTGCTCGATGGTAAGAGCTCAACTTTATTGAGAGAAATTTACCCAAAGAACTTGCGCTAGAAGCGAGCTCTCTGCTCCACTGCTAGCGGCTTTTTTTTCGATTGAATTTGCGTCAAGTGCTATACTTTGAGTTCCAATTTCATCGTTGCCGCCCCCCATTTTCAATCAGCCGCGTTTGCCTTCTGGAATCTCCGTAAAATTGGCCTTGCGCCGCAGTGAGAAGCCGCCATAAGGCGACGATAAGGCGGCCGCGCATTGAGCGGCTCAGACCATCAACTTTTATTCCACGGATCTCTAAGCCGCCCAGAGCGCTAAAAAGAAGCTATGCTTCCAGCTCCAGAGTATTATGATGGAGGCTTTGCTTCGAATGCTTCTGGACAAAGCAAACAAACACGTAAAGTGATTTTAAAAGCCTGTGTCGTATTTGG
This sequence comes from Parhyale hawaiensis, assembly GCA_001587735.2. Lineage (NCBI taxonomy): Eukaryota > Metazoa > Arthropoda > Malacostraca > Amphipoda > Hyalidae > Parhyale > Parhyale hawaiensis. The sequence goes on along the minus strand of LQNS02278171.1, from coordinate 19,552,249 downwards.
TGGCAATGATCACTCGCGGTTCTGCGTTGGTTGGCTGAAGGAGAAGTGTTTCCTGGCATAAAAAGTCGCATTCAAACCAATGTGTACACTACTTAAAGCAACTCAATGCTAGATGAAAAATCTTTGAGTGGTACTACTCCCGCTTTTGGAACTGGTATCAAAAGTTTTTGCCAGTATTGCAATTATACAGTTCCTGGGAACTAGGAATGAAGGAATTAAGGTCTTTTCTATTTGAAGGCAGGCGCCTTTCTATACAAAATTTCCTCAGTAATACAAAAATGAGTGTTACATATGAATATAAAATTTATTTTTTGAAGAAACTGATATTTAAAGCGATATGAATTTCTTCCCATTTTAATTTCTATCCGATAATTACACAAATTAAAATTATTTCATCTGAAGGTTTTTATTAAGAAGAGAATGGCAAGGGTGAATACTTGCAAGTTGCAGAGAAAGCATGACTGATATTTAAGAGAAACTGAAGTTCGTGACTATAAAATTTGAACGTTTCAGCCTTCAGCGCTATTATAAATCTTAGTAAACGCTTGGTATCGGGCTTACTGATGTTGATAATGGCCTTGAAGGCTAAAGCGTTCAAATTTTATAGTTGCGAACTTCAGTTTGAGTTAAATGTCGATCATGCTTTCTCTGTGAGTTTTTACCCTTGCCATTCTCTTCTTATTCGATAATTGATGTAGGGAGTAAAGTTCGCATAGTGAATCCTTAAAGGCCTGTCTACACGTTAGTATTTTGAATGCGTCCACTTATCCACACCTGCAACACAACTTTATGTACGCCACAAAAAGTTATTAAATATTAGCCATGATTTATTTTTCGGCAAGTGTCACTAGGCAAATTACGGCTATCTCATACATTAGGAGTAAAATAAAACGCAGAAAACACTGCACTTTGCTGCTGTTTCTACTGAGCACTGACAAATTTGGACGAAAAGGACGAGTCATCACCAACGTTGAAAAGACTGACGCGTACAGATCAGCCATTAGAGAACAACTTGTGTTGTCTTCACTCTGTCGCCCAAATCAATAAGTCGGGAGTCTGTTATTAAGTAACTTTTCAATATGGTAAAGAGACTTGGTAAAGAGATGTTCAACCGGTACATGCAGATAGTCCTCGACATAGCCCACCTCCACCCTCCCCTGTTCTATGAAATTTAATTACTTAGTGTTAGAGATTTTTTACTTTCAGATATCCCATACACGTACATATGTAGGTACTCCTTATTTAAGAGTGCATGTATCGAGAGTCTGAAAGAAATAATTTTCAACGTATATGATATTATTTCATAAAATGTCCATGGATCACCTGTGCATCCCTTACTTTTAAAGCAATTGCTTTTGGGTTCTTCTTTTGCAGAATAGTTGAGGCAAAGAAAAACAGGAAAGGTTATTGGCATTATTTACGTCGATTTTCGGACGCAGACACTTGATATCTGAGTAACTTCATCAACAATGGAAACTTTGCTGCAGATAGAATTCTCATTGAGTGTTTGTCTGCAAGACGACAGCTTCGGCATCTGCGCCGTCAACCTTTTACGCATAAAAATGCAGCGAAAATTGCGAGCAAACACAAATAAAGGCTGTGCCATTTATGGGACCAGTCCAGTAAATTGATTTTATGCGACACAAAAGGATGCAGTGCGCAAACATGGCAACGTGGTCTGAAAGTCTCCTGGAACATCCAAATATCAACAACGAATATCAGAGACTGCTGAGCCCTCCCCTTGCAACCCCGATTGGAGATTACGTTGGAAATTTGCCGACTGCGTGGGGTTGGGAAATTGTGAAAGATTCTTGCCCGCAACTGAGTTTGTCCCCCTGCATGCAGCCGGTTCTGTGTGCGTGTGTCTGTGTGCATGAGTTCCTGTATTATTTAAAAACTGGCAGAGAAAATGTTTCGTCAGAGACTAGCCAAGTATTGATTTTGTCTAGAGTATACATTCGCTTTTTTAATATTTAAAGAATGACAGACTTTATCCTTATTCGGATGAACTTTTGTGTTGCTCCAATTTTGCGTGTTGAATTACTGACGAATTATCAAGAGGGTGTCCCAGATAATCGCAGGAAGTATTTTTGAAAAGAACTAAAGTCAGTTGGTGTAACTTTGTGGAAGGATCCAAATCTCGATTGACAACAAGGCTACTTTTATGTATTTTGGGCGATTCACCGAAATGCAACTACACATAAGCACGGACGATGAGAAATTGTCTGTAGACGACTATATAGGCAACAGGAATACATCTACATATATGCTCCCTCAATGATTTCTTCACGAAACCAAGACACTAGAGCACTAAATTGACCTATCATTTTTTGCGGCTTGGTTTCATTAATTAACGTTTAGAAAATGACATAGAGAACATCTATATTCGACGACGTCTTTCTCTTCACATGCCCATTTCCTCTACCCGCCGCGGTTCCTCAGCTTTGTTCCATCAGAGTCGAACCCCGCGAAGCAGATTCAAATACGCGCTGGGGCAGACCTGACGGGCTTCCATGAATTTTAAAAGCCAATCATCCATAATGAAACGAAAACATCTCGCGAAGTGCATGGGCGGCGGTGGCATACTTGGCAGGTTTGCGAGGAAGTCGGAGTAGCTTTGAGGTTAATTCTACGAAAGGACATGCCGGCTATTGTAAATGCATTCTGTTAATAGAAGAATTTTGATTATTGAGGCGGACCAGCATTTTCACTTTTATGCAGCCGGGATGAACTTATGAAGGGAAATGAATTGTAGTTGACTGTAGTCAGTAATATCGGTGTCGGCCTATTTATGAAAAGCGAACGTGTGAGTATTTTGAAAGCTGTGCACGTTTTGCTAAGAAAATGCTTTATATAATTCCTGCGCTAACAACACTTGGTTAAATTATAGCAGCGTTTCCTGCAAGCTGGGTGTTTTAGAGTTTACCCGGATAGAGCACTCATTCAGAAAATACTGTCTGCGTTTTCTACACGCTGAACGCCTGTAAAAGCCGCAAATGGCTGATTTTCCCCAGTTTCAATTCATTATCTGTATTACATTAACACTCTGTGAACCCTACTTGCCTATTTACTTGCGTGTTTGCTCACAGTCTTTGCTCTAAGATAGGAAGAAATTCGAGCGCTAAATATTTAATGAGACTAATGTGCTGATATATGAAAACTGGCCGGGTAAAGGGGCTAGTTGGTGATGGTGACCCAATGCCTCACGTACAGTCTAGTAGGATAATAAAAGTCTATTTCGACACCCAAGGGCCACGCTCATTTTCAAGCTGCTCAGCTGATGGAGTAATTGTGTTATAATCTTTAAGTAACTTTAATGCCAAAGCTACAGCTCATCCTTGATTTCTACTCTTTGTTGAGTGTCTTCCTTCCCAACATCATCGTCAGTTTTGTCCACATCAGCACCTTTGTTTACATCATCTGCAATTCGGTCAGCATCAGCGTCTTTCTTTTCGTCATCTTCCAGAATCTTCTCCGAAGAAGAAGACGTCGATGTGGCCTCAGCAGGAGGCTGTTGACCGGCGTCGCCAGGCGGTTTCTGGACGACTTCCTCGGACTCAGAGCTCTTTATTTCTTCTTTAGTTAGATTAGTGACGGACTCAGGGAACAGGATGAGGTTAATTTTCAGTGGAAGTTGACGCCAGAAATCTCGAACCTGCACAAATAGAAGTAAATATGGAGCAATAAAAATGTAATCGGGCTATAAACTTCAGCTCCACGCTTTAATACAGGAGAAATTCTATCAATGAATTAATGCTAGCTAAAAGGCTGCTGGTAAAATCACATAATAAATAATAAAACCCTCAAAATTACATAGGGAAGAATATATAGAGTGAATTGCAAAGAGCTGAGAGCAAAAGATATATATATATATATATATCTGTATATAAATGAAACAAATAATGCAAAGATTCATTTCTTCGAAGGAGCAAATAATGCCATTCAGTGTTTGGCATAAAAAAGTACGAATGCCTTTAATTACAGAATTACTAAATGTCAATGTACAATGAACTGAGTTCAGCAACTCGCTAACCTCTTTTTTGGGATCAGTATCATCCATTTTTAGCTCTTTGTCAATGTGCAGCACTCCGTCATAGTCGGCTGTGAATGGCTTCCATTCAACCGGGTCTTCATCGGGAGTTGGATTTCTGTAAGAACATTGTCATTAGTGATCTCATGTAAGTGAAATCAATTCGGTTTGAGCCCCTGTCCATATTTTTAGATGAACATTAATTAATAGAGAGCAGCAACACTTCACTCCTTTCCAATCGTCATTTCTAAAATAATGTTTAATTTCAAGCACATTTGATACTATACCAAGTTCATTTTATGCTGATTTCATTTTGTACTTGAACTACCTTTTTTTATTCCTACAGTTACTTTTGTATTCATTTCATGCTATGATAATACCGTTTTGGTAATACTGTGCAAATCGGAATTCGAGTCCGAAAAAGGCACACCAGGCATTAAGTTGGTCACGAACAGTAGCAAAAGCTCTGCACAATATGGGCGACGTGGATAACTCTACCTGGATCTCGTCCGAAGAATCATCAATGTAAAGAAGGTAAAACACGCCTATGTATGCGTATTTGTTTCCACCTGTCAAGTGTTAACGAACGATTTGCACCACTCCAACACTCTGTAGACTATTTAAAGTAAACTGTGCTGGCCAGCTGACGAAGTATTTTTTTTTAGCTTCAGTAGCCGACTTGGTCCCGAGCAATAACACAGCACACTAGTCTGCTGCTTGGCGCTGCAAGTAGCCGTCTTATGGTGTCACGTCTTTCTACAGAAACTAGGGTTCTTTTCCAGGGAAATGTGGACCAATTTTTCGCCAAATTTCCCGCAAATGCTAGTTGTTTCCCAGATTAGTTACCGGGATTTCTCGGAAACCAGAATCAATTCCCGGAAAGTCCGTAAATTTCTTATTCCCATTTTCTCGGGAATGGAACCCTACAGTCGAGACTCTTGCGTAGTAAACACCGGGTCCTCAGTTGTGGCCTGTTGAGGCTGGTACTGTGGTCAGATTTATGATTTAGGTTCTTAATCATTCAATCTTTTGATTATGATTACAGTTACTATATAATGCAGTGTACCCAGTGCGAGGGAAGTTCAACAGTATATTCACCACGGATCTTCGGATTATGTCTGGTAGTACTTTAAGGCTGTGGCCTGTCACTTAAATTTAACAAAACAATGTTTTATAGCTATTGCAAGCCAAGATGGCCCACATTTTCTCTACGGATTATGGGACAATGTCTCGTAATCCACTTTCACTTTCGGTCTCTCAGTTATAGTTTAACAATACCAAATACTGTACCCAGTGCGAGCGAAGTTCGTCCACATCTTCACCATTTTGCGTCGCATCTCAATGTCTTCTTCATTTTCATGTGGGAGTTCGAAGATGAAATTTTCGCTGGGCACTCCAAAGAGATAGACCAGATCGTCAGCATGTTGCACGTCTGTGTATAAAAATTAATAGCAAAAAGATTTCAAAGATTAACCTTGTTTAAGGTGCCAATCACTGACTAAGGTTTGATTGTTATCAACAGCAAGAACAGTATTTTTCATTCTGAAACGGTTAATTGAACATGATTTGATCGGAAGTTAGATTGGTAAAGTAATGCTGAGAATTAAATTAAAATATATTTTTGGCATTGGACAGAAAATTCAGGAAAAATGTTGTACTTTCGAGCTGTGAATAATATTAGAGATGTACCTTAAATGATACCAGATTTTAGGAACATCTATCTCTACGATCTACCTGAAAGTCTCGTTTAGTAAATGAAAACAATATAGCTTAAGTACAGCTTTAAAATCACAAAACGAACTAATTAAACTAAAGAAACAATTAAATGATAATCTGGACTCGCGTTTCTGCTGGAAACACTGCACAGCAGTATTAAGACGAACAATAAAGAGTACATATCTCGTTACATTAGGGCATTGTGCAGATGTAGGCTCGTCTTATTATTTCATCTCAGCTTATACTTAGGTCACTGGAAATTGATACGGGACTGTTCTCTTTATCACAGATTTAATACACTGGGCGGAGATACAGAGGACTTGTGCTTGTACACCTCCTTGAAACGAAGCGAAAGCTGTGCTGCACTGCGACAGAATGGTGCTTCATTATTGTGTCTGCGAGCCCCGTTAGTAATATCTGTTTATAACTCAGTGCTTCGTAGACCCTTGTCGTGGATGTGCTATGCTGTGAGCTGTGGGTTCCGCGAGGATTCTGTTTTTAAAATTGTAAAGAGAGGTTGGCTCAGTGCTCGGGTGCACTGAAGTCCAATTTAGTTTTGACACATTAACTTCGTAAAAGTTTATTTCCAGAGGTTCTCTCCATTAATGAGGAGATAACGACCAAAATTTAAGATAACGATCCTTCGCTGTGCTAGCGTTGCTTGGAAAGTCCATTTCTCTATTGAACGAACAATTCTCTGCCTGGTACTTACAGTCCTTTCCTAGGCCGAAGTCAAACAATGGAATATTTACTACCGGTGACTTGTAGTCAAACTGATATACAAAGATCTTTTTGTTTTTCTTCTGTGCTACATAATCCTGCGCCATAACACGAGCGGTGGAGTCTGCAGGGTACCACATCAGCCGGTCGCCCACCATCTGGTAACAATAACAATCCTATGTTACAAGAAATGACACTACAGTATTTCTTATGGACAAAAAAACAATAATTAGTTTACAGCCTATCGCTCGAGTATGTCGCCAACCTTATGCTGACCGTGTGAACCCATTCCTGTTAGCGCATCGCAGGGATCGTGCTACACAGTGCTTCACGGAACATACTGTTGGGTTAACTTGGCTGGCACCGCCGATGCTGGTTTCGGGTGGTCAGACGACGTGACATCAGTCTCTAAAGGATGCATTTGAGAAACGGTGGATAATACACACACACGCTGCCAGATGAATGTACTAAATGTGCAGGCACTATTTTCGTATTTACAAATATATATGCAGGCAGTAATATTGGTACTCACGGCAGTGACTGCATCCAGTGACTCTATCTCAAAGTCTGCGTTGCCGACATAGTGGTCAAATATTTTAATTGTTTGGTTGAGGGGAGAGATATCCCCTTCTCCGAAGTCCAAAAACACGGGTCCAGTTTCAACAAATTTGAACCGCATTGCAGAACGCAAGCCTTCCATGGCGTAAATTTCTGTAGCGCAGACAGAGAACAAACGAAAATAAAATTGGGAGAAATGGCGTCAGCATTTTCAAAGTTAAGCCAATGAAAGGTAGATACTGACGCAAAGTTTAGGGCAATAACATAATTTTAGCAGCATCTTATGAAGCCAAGTCCTTTCATACTTACGTAACAGCGTAGCACATTACATCATGTTATTATTATTAGTAGAAATATAACTTTGTTACTTGTTTTCGTGAATTAAAAACTTATTCAGTTGTACACGACAGCTTTTTACCTTGGCCCAGCGTATCCTACTATTTTTGAAAAGTTTTTTTGGCTAAACGTATACTAGTATTTTCGAGAGAGCGTTTTTTTTGGCCTATCGTTAACTACTATTTTCGGGAAAGAGCTTTTTATGGCCCAAACTTTACTACTATTTCCGCGGGATGTTTTTTTTGGCCGAACTTTTGCTATTATTTTCCTACTTTTTTATTTTTTTTTTTGCGCTTTTGCAAAAGACGGCGATCCTACCCTGAAGCATCAGCAATAATTAATAGAAGGTTACGCAGTCTTGGCTCCATTGTATTCTATTGCTATAAATCAAAGGTTGAAAATGCAAGCGATATTGCAACTTGAATAAAATCCGACAAAATGATAAATTTACCCTATATCTGAAGCAGTCTTCTTTCATACAGTGGAACTGGACCTTTTTCTGTCACGCACCCATAAAGAGTATAACATAATTTGTTCAATGAATGAGAAAGTAACTGTAATTGATGCTTACAGAAACTAGAAAAAATTTCAGTAATAATAGTAACAAAAACCATTCTTGTTAAATAACCATTGCACAATGAAATTCATGATGAGTTTAACCACACGGTTTGCTAAGTAAATGACAATCGAGAGAAGTTATGGTTAGCTTAAATCACTAAAACAATTAAGACGGCAAAATTCTAGTGAAGCCAAGTAATGGTGCTTAATCCTTTCGCTACTGACTTGTCTGCAGACTCAGTAATTGTGAATTGCAAAGTGCGAGGAGAGAACGAAAAATATTGAGCCTCTGCAAGACAGACAAAACTAACTTCCTGAGAAGATTGATAATTATATTTCTGGACTGCACTGTGATGCTCTACTGAGCACACATCTCGCTGATGGCGATAGCAACAATCCATGAATATGGTTTTTAATTACTCCCATCCACCTTCCTTACAAGATTGGTCACCTTCTGAAATCCACATAACTTGCAAACCTAAAGAAAGATCTGGCAAAACGGTTCTTCTCCACTTATGACGAGGCTGTGGAGCCTGCAATGGAGAAGAATATTATTCTACAATAAGGGGGTGAAAGCCAATCAGTATCATGGGAGGAAGTTGGTACACTTAAAGAGAGACTTTGTTGAAAACCAACGAGCCGGAACATCTGCAAAGTATGCCATTGCCTGGAGCACCCTGAGTGGTGAGAGTTTTCTTTCTTTGAATGTTTTGAGAGTAAATATCATATTGTCTTGTGCTTAGCCATTTTTTCTAAAATCTAGAAATTGGTAGCACAGCAATGACTTGAAAAGTATTTTTTTTAGAATGTAGTATATCTTTGTAAACTTTTAGTAAGAATTAGGTTTTACTTACGCTGGGAGAAGATGGCACCTTCATCTTTTGTCACGCCGATCATGACATCGACCTTCTTGTTACGATGTTCTTTCACAAGAATCGTTGGATCCTTCATGAGGATATTCTTGTGCACACGAGGGGCCATCATTATGGGAAACTGGCCTACTTTCTAAAAGAAGAATAGGAAAAAAAAAAAGAAATCAGCGAACCTCCAATGAGATTAAAACAAGTTTGCATGTATTGCTGACATCATTCCGTAAAGAAGAGAAGCATGTACTATATGTTGAAGAAGAGGGGATTTGGAAGTGTAATATTCTCAAGGAATTAAACTCGAAGTAAAGTACTTAACTAACCAGACAGAGCTCTCTCTTAGTTACATTTTACGAGATATAGTTTAGTTCAGAGGAGTAGTTGATAAACGTCTACTAAACAAAGGTTCGAGTGTCTAAGCGACACTCGTCTTCCGGGTACAGCCGAATTTCGAACAGCGAGAGATATACACAAAGTAAGTAAATAGGATACCGATATGCATAAAACGAAAAAATAATTAAGAAAATAATGATGAGACACGGCAGAGGGAGAGTATTAGTGGTTTATATTCAGGAGGCAGAGCTATAAATCTATTATAGGAATTTGGACAAGCTAGAGTGAAGCATAATTTTAAAAATTTTACCTGTTACGCGTTATCATTTTTTGCCAGAATAGAAATTTCAATAAAGTTTACATCATGTCTGGTTTAGTGAATATGTTGAAAATTCAATGATTTAGGCTGTGAATTTTGTACGATGCTTTTATGTTCTTTCAAGCGGTAACTTATATTTCTGTCGGTCTCACCAATATATGATTATTTACAATCGTTACACTAAATTTGATAGACTACACCACTGCGCTCGAGCTCTTTTCGTTTATCTTTTAGTGAACATAATTGTTATTTAAAGGTATTGGTTGCTTTGTGAGCCAGTTTTACGTTGTATGGTTTAAGCAATCTATCAATTCGTTCGGTTGGAACCTTTGACATACGGGGCACTGATGTAGCGGGTGTTTATAGGTTGAGTTGGGCTTTGTCTCGTTGGTCTATCTTGTTGCTATCTCATTGGAAGCGGAAATTATGCTCTGAGGACACCCGCTGCCCATTGGAGTACCGTGAATTTGGCGGTATACTTGGCTATTCCCCCATTAGAAATATGTAGACTTGCGGCAGAGTGAAGCTAGGTCCAGTAGATCTGACTGGTCGAGCGAAGTAGAAGCTTTCCAAGAGGTGACTTCCGCCAAAAGATCCTTTAGGCTTGCGAGAGCTAAGTCCAGTTGAATGGCTGTGAACAGAACCTTTAGGTCGAAGGAGACCATAACATAATGCCGGAAGGAAATATCTGGAGCGCTTCATAAAAGATCACCATCGTCGAATTTACCAGAACTGCGCTATCATTGTAGAGAGTAGGAACTATCTGGCACGTGTCTTACCCTACAGGAAGTCGCCGATCGCAAATTAAAAAAAAAAAAAAAAACAAGGAAAAAGAAAGCTTGTAGTCCAAATACAATCAACTTGTGAGCGCACAATAACCGCAAAACGAACAACAAGGCAGGGTATGAAACTTACCAAGTAAAGTTTTGAAGGAATATCACAAAGCTCTTCTTTCCAAAGGCTTAAATTTCGCTCATTCTTTGTTCAGCGAAGGGAACGTCGAACAAGAACTAGAAACAGTATCCTCATCCCTGAAATTGAGTGGGTTTCCTCAGAGCATAATTCGCGCTACAATGCGATAGCAACAAGATAGACCAGCAAGACAAAGCCCAACTCAACCTATAAACACCTGCTGCATCAGTGCCCCGTATGTCAAAGGCTCCTCCGAACGAATGAATAGATTGATTAAACCATACAACGTAAAACTTGGTCACAAAGCAACCAATGCCTTGAAATAACAATTATGTTCACTAAAAGATAAATGAAAGGAGCTCGACCGCAGTGGTGTAGTCTATCAAATTTAGTGTAAGGATTGTAACTAATCATATATTGGCGAGACCGGCAGAAATAGAAGTTGCCACTTGAAAGAACATAAAAACAACGAACAAAATTCACAGCCTAATTCATTGATTTTTCAATATGTTTAGGAAACTGGACATGATGTTAACTTTGATGAAATTTTTATTCTTACAAAAAACGATAACGCATAACTGGTCAAAGTTTTAGAATCATGCTTCACTCTAGCTTGTCCAAATTCCTATAATAGATCTATTGCTCTGCCACCTGAATATAAACCACAAATACTCTCCCTCTGCCGCGTCTCATCATCATTTTCTTAATTATTTTTTTTTTTCGTTTTGGACATATCGGTATCCTATTTACGCACTTTGTGTATATCTCTTGCTGTTTGAAATTCGACCGTACCCTGAAGGCGAGTATCGCTTAGACACTCGAAAGTTTGGTTAATAAACCTTTGTTCAGTAGACGTCTCTCAACTACCCCTCTAAATTATGGAACCTGAACGTCCTATATTCCAGTCTATGCGAAGATATATTTATGCAATCGCCATCCAAACTGCGATGATATAGAAATTTAAAATTTCTATCTAGACACGATTCAAAAGATTTAGGCTTGTCATCTCAGATTATGCGCATACTGCATTCCACTTACGCTGAAAACGAGAGCAAGCTCCGTTAAAGCCTCTGCTGGCGCTTCTTTCATGCACTGCATGACCTCCTCGCTGGTCATCTCGTCGACCAAGCAGTTCTCAAAGAGAAATTCGCTGTCTTCAAATGCGGTGCAGTTTACTTTCTGTTGGACGTTGGCTTTGGTGCCGCAGTTGAGGAGTTTGGCCATGTGGTAGGCGACAGCCCGGTGGTTGGTGGACATTGCCCAAGACGATACTGCGGAGCCTGACTGGATGATAGCTCGATGGAAGTAGCCTGCAGTAGAGTACATGTTATACCCTAATCAGAAGCTTTTAGTATGGATATGGGTCACAATTATCAATTGGTGCAACATTAATTGAAATTACAGCCTTTTATCAAATTGAGCTGAAGAATTCCCGGCATTTGACTATTTATACTTTTGAATTAGTGTACCGTGTTTTTAAACACATCACTGCTTCCTGCAGTTCAACTCAATTTTAATAAAATTTTACCTCTGCATTTTTATTTGATATTTAAGACAAATGTTTTACCGAGGGATGTATGTGAGAGCATTTGCAGGTGAACAGAGGCCGCTCCGGCGCTCTCTCCAAAGATGGTGATTTTTAAAGGATCTCCTTTAAAATTGGGAGCATTTTTCTGAACCCAGGCGAGTGCTGCCGTTTGGTCCAAAATTCCCATATTTCCTGGCGCCACTTCATCTTCTGTTGACAAAAATCCTGAAAAAACAGAACCAGTGAGTCAACTTTAAAGCGAATAAAGTTTAAACTGGTGCTAGCACTTTTCCAAAACCCGCGCTATTCTACTGTAGTGTCTGATGATTCGCTTACCTGCATTGTTCCTTCTCTCAGTTCAAGCTGCTGTCGGTCTGTTTCAATAAAAAAATGTTAGGCCCTCAAATGTATCAAACGGCACTTGTGAAGGTATTTCTAGGATGTCCAACATATAACAATGCAGCCACGATTTATCGCGCTAGAAACTTGACAATGCAGTATTTTCAGAAGGGACATTAGTCTCAGTCCTAGAACATTGGCCTCAATTCTACGGACAGGTGTGTTATGATTGCTGTGCTTTAAAGCAAATGCCTTACATCACTGAAAGCCCAACTTACCAAAGGTCGTTAATCGGTACTGGATGACCACTAAGACGATATCTTCACTCATGAGGCTGTAAGGCGGATACTCGATTGCTGATCCAAACTGGTAACCTCCACCGTGGATGAACACCATCACTGGTAACAGGGTGCGTGCATCACTGAACTGAAAAGGACGCAGACTGTTGTAGGCTACACGGCTGACGATTGAACAGTGTCGTGGTAAATAAATTATTATAAGCAAGTTGCATGGACGTAAATAATTGAAAAATATTGTTATGCTAATTATAGTACAAAGATGCATAAGGAATTGCAGTTATCGTGACTATGCACTCGGAAAATATGTTTATTTATGTATATATAAACTGGATTAAAGATAAAGCGGTCACAAATTGATAAAAGTTGCCAGTCCTCTTTACTATTTACCGCCCAAGCAAAGTTATTCATGTGAAACTTCATGTTTACTGTGAAGAGTAAACGCTTAATCCTGATGAATATTAACGATTGAGTTGGGACTTGCTGAGTGGCATTCAAAATTGTTATTCCCGGTGCTGGCAGTAGAATATTTGCTACCTATTTCGGAAATCAAAATTTAAATATCTTTCTGAATGTACACATACTAGAGTAATGTTTCTCAGTATTGGGTGTTATTCTTCCCTAGCGTTGTAGCTTGAAAGAAATATCTCGTTGTCTTTCATCAGGATTTAGTGTAGTGCATATTCAGGACAAATTCAGATGAAATATTTAAGTGAAATGAAATTTCAGTGAGTCAGACTATTGCTGTTGACATTAAGTATTGCTTTAAAATGTTGTGACTACTAACAGTGACTTAATTTTCTATTGCATGATTTAATTTTATATTTTCTGTATTAATTACATTGTACGATAGGTGTAAAGCAAGTAATAAGCTGCGCTACTGAGTTAATGGCCTTAACCAATTGAAGTCTTAATCACCCGCGACTTGTGTGGACATCTTGTGATACTTATGAGCGGATTGGTTGGTAGTATCAAAATTAACGCAGTTGAACACTTGAAATTTAAGTAAAAAGAAGTTGCGGTGAACTGTTAGGAAGGCGTCTGCTGCAAAAATCTGTACTACCAGAGAGGAAGAATAGGGAATGATTACTGGTGTAAATTAGGAAATTTCCGTCATACATGCATGATGTTTTCATCATTGGATAAGTCAGTTTAGTACTGTGATAGAAAGCATGCTAGAAGATTTGAGGCATATTAAACTGAGTTATGGGAGGGGGAAGTCCAATATTGTTATGGAGAAAAAATTAGAAGGTATCAGGGTACACAAGCCTGCGTCTTTCTTTTAAGAACTCCCATTAGTGAAGAACACATCACATGTTTTAGCGAGACACACCTGAGTCATCGGAGAGAACACGTTGAGGTACAGACAGTCCTCAGAGCCCATGACTTCGACAGCCCCCCGTTTCACCATGGGGGTCAATGCAGGCTGCATGCAGGCGGAGGCCGACTCGGAGGCATCTCGGACACCGTCCCAGCTGTCCGGCGCTTCAGGAGGCTGGCAAAAGAAACAATGATGAGTAGTGCTTCTTAACCTCATATTGCCGAGTGTCAACTTTTTTTGACGCCTCAAATGATGAGATTTTTACGAGAAGCCACATTTGTTTAGGTATTTCGAAGTTAATAAGTACATACTTGCTTGAAGTAGTTGGTTGATCTACAGTGGAAAAAAAATGCTGTTTCAATCTTGAGGAAGGTGTTTAACTTGATGATGTGAGGCTTTCCTTAACTAAATTTATCAGAACGACGCACAGAACGAGACACCGGCTTCGGCTCTTATGGATGCTGCTAGATAAAAAAATGGAGCTGAGCGTTTAAATTACCCAAACACTTTAAACTGAGCTGAAGTCCTCGCGGAAACTCAAGTAAGTCTGTAAAATAGTCCATCTTCAGGCGGCAAGAATCTGACCTGACGTGGTTCCCGAACAGACACTGCGCATGAGGCGTGGATACACAAACGGAAACCTTGCACTGCCGCCATAGCAGCACTGGCATTTTATTCGCCACAGCGGCTCATGATACAACTAGCAACTGTTATTAAAGTGAACAGCAGAAGAACCAGCTGCTTGTTCCGCATTTTGTTTTCGAAAACGACTCAGGCAAACCTATCGTTTACCACCTGCCGCATTGAGCAACTGATGGAAAGTATAAAAATATATTGAAATTGTTAAGGAGCAATCAGTGTTCACTGGTGTCTATCGCAGTTAGAGGTGGCACCCGAAAATGCTGAGGTCAATGCCACTTCTTGTACTGCTCCTTTTCTGCACGCTAAGAGAAATAATGACTGTTAAATTATAAAGTGTAAATTTCACTGCTGCAGGCACGCTCTCTAAAACCCAGATAAACTGACGGTTGCTATTGTTTTCGCAGTTTCTGCAGCTCGTTATGCCCTTACTAATCAAACTAATAGTGTTTTGAAGTAAGTCCACAGACTCCTTACCAGTACCACGAATGACTTGGTCTGTAACTTGTGTTTTTCTAGTGCAATGCATGTGTGATTCTTTTTTGCCTGGGAGCTAGAATATTTAAATACATGCATTTTACACATAAGTCAGTGGTTTGAGCAGTTTCTATAGAACCATTTTGAAGTAGCTGTTGATGACATCGTAACATCGTGACCCCTGCACTGGCTCAAATATTCAAAGGGCGAATAACCGTAGAATTCAGAAAAATGTGTGCCACCTCATAAATTACAATAAAAACGAACAAGTGCACAATTAAGATATGTATGTCGGTGCTGATAATGATGACTACTGAGATGTTAACTGGTACGAACCTGGAACCTGAGGTCACCAACAGGCGGCTTGGCGAAGGGGATCCCCCGGAACGAGTAGAACGCTTTGCCCTCAAACGATTCCTCTTTGATGCCACGCAGCTGCCCCTGAGCTACGGTCACCAGCGTCGGGTCAAACGGAACTTCTGGGTTAGATTCGGCAACCTCTTCAGAATCCTCACACAAACCGGTGCCTGCCAGCAATAATGCTAGCAGCAGATGAAGTTTCATTTTGCCGAGGACTTTTCTAAACCCAGAACTGACCGATCTGTGGATTTGAGAAAGAAAATAGAAATTTGGAAAGGTGTACAATGACACGACTGTAACTACGTTTTAGTGAAGAACGGTAAATGTTTCATCAGAATGAAAATATGTACAGCATTGCTCTGGGATCTGGTAATTTGAATTGAGTCCTCACGTAAGTGCGTTTTGGTTTTTCGTGCATATAGTTTGGATACAGATCTAGACAGACATCAGTATTAGTCTCTTATTTTTCAGTAATTAGATTTGATACACTGACGTCTATTGTAACCTTGCACTATGCCGTATACTGTTAGCTCCAACTTTTAGTTGAAGAAATAAATATTTTTTCAGAAAAACAAGATTGAGTGAAAAAATGCATAAAAATTGAAAAGAAACTATAGATAGCAGAAAGAAAGAGAAAGATTAGATTTGCGGAGAGCTTCAAGCTAATGCACACGTCACTGTACAGAGTAAGATCTTTATAAATGGTATTATGATAATACGGTCACGATATTTATAAACGCCGTATTATATTTTCGATGCAAGAATTACTGCGTTTTTTTGCATAGCATACCTATCTCCTCTATGCATTCTGCTTGTCAATATATTTCTCCGTATTTTGCACACTTTCAACTAGTAAATTTCCACATCTACGCTACTATACCTAAAGAACGTTAGGTGCAAAGGTTGATACGGTAACTCAAGAGTACATTCCAGCTATTCGCAGAAAGTATGTCAAAATGAGTAACAGAGTTCACGAAGCAATATGTGTTGAACAGCTTAAAGTGTCCAACCAATTTTGTACAAGTTAGCTGGGAACGTCGCTTGCGGCCACCTGTTACCGCTTGCAGCCCTGTCAACAAAGCTAAAAGTTGCCCCAAGTCAGCATACAAATCTCAGTCTTTGTTCATTCTAGTACGGGGGATTCCAACATCAAGAGGGTACGCGGCAAGTCCTGGCTGAGAGCCTTGAATTAGAGTGTATTAAGGCCGAAATCTATAGATTTCCGGCCATTTTAACTTTGTTGGTAGGGCGGCAAGCGGTAGCAGGTGGCCGCATGACAACCTTTTTAGGGGGTGCATCTTGAATTATTCAATGTCATTCAAAATTAACTCAAAAGTTTTGCACAAATTTAGTATAAGTTTCAGTCTTTATCGTCATGTATTATCAATGTTGTAAGAGAGTGAAAAAATATGGAAAGTTTTCCAGTGGTGCCAGGCCGTGAAATGGTCGGGAGCTGCTGCCTTAGTGGCTGGATGCAAATCACCGCATACGGCCATGAGTGCTCATTTCTGAAAGTTAGTACTTTTGTAACTCACAATACTCATCAAGTTCAACAAAGCGAACCACACGCACAATAAAATTATATGATCAGCCTGAGTTAATCTTTACACTCTAAAAAAGTGACGATTTGTGTAGAGTCGTGGCGAAACTGAAGCACCTCATATTTTCTCGGCACCTATGAATGCAACCACTTGTTATAAAAACGATTTCTCCTTATTTGCTTGCTATACGTTCGTTAACCGTTTTCCAGGTGAGTGATGGAATGCGGTTACTTCCATTTGACGGGTCCTGCGAAAGCACGTTTCAATTATCCTGTAAAGGGTCATGCTTGACGTCACCTGCCATTTATTTTCCAGTTCATGATAAGCTGCAAATTTTCATGTACTAGGTGATACACGAAACGGTTAATCGTACTTAACCGCACTTTGAATTACTTAATAATTACCTATACTGATTACATGCTTAAAACCCGTATATCTCCTATCAGTGGCATGTGATATAAGATTGTGTTTAATAAATAAAATCATGTCAAGTTTTCTGCACCGTTTATCAGCAGTTGTTGGTCACTCCGAGCTTGCTTGCTTGCTCGTTCCAATGTTGGTCCTTCCCTCCGTCCCGCTGTTAAGGATTTAGACAGGAGAAAATTCATCTACTGAAAAACAAGTTAAAATACCATAAAATTTCAGCCTTCAGAACTGAATGAATCGGTTTTACGTCACTATCTAACGCATCTCCCTAGTTAATGATTAAGAGTTTGGATGGTGCCTAGCTAATGCCAGTCCATGGAATTACATTGACTAATATAGCTTCTGAAATCTACGCTCAAAATTGGAAATACTGCAGTTTCTGAAACCCGCTTCGCTCGGTTCTAATCAATATGATTCTTCTTCTTCTGAGTGTGGTAGAGGAAAGGCGCTATCTTTGAGAGTTTGATTGGCGATGCTGTAGAGGAATTTGACCACGACACAACCGCTTTCATACAATGGTCAGACTATAGAGGAGGAAACTAAACTGACGGTTAACATTTTTACACCTTTTCTCGACAATCTGCAAGTTGTATTTACGAGAGTTCAACAAAACATTTGGACGATTAGCTGAAGAAACGCGTTGTTTTGACTAGCGTATGTCATGGCCTTTAGAGAGGCTCAGTCTCTGAATCTCTTTGGGGGCTGCTGAAACTTTACTCTGAACAGAGGCCAAGCGAGAACGCCTTGTGGTGTAAGACCATTACCTGTAGCATGGGAGCTTTGTGTACGGCCCCAATCCCTCTTCAATAATAACATAGGAAGAAAATAGAACGCACCGTGTTCGAGACGATCCGCTGCGGTGGAGGAAAATTCAGCGCCGTCATTTTTTATTATCAGCTAGGTAGGGTTTTTTGGCATGGGTCACATCTAGGTCAACCCACCGAACTCCCTTGAAAAATTATGAAAATTGCTCTAATCCTTCGGCCATTTTTTGGGTGGACATACAAATATATATATTTACTTAAATCTTCAACGAAAACATTCTCACCTCTCTCACCTCCCGGCTGATAATTATATTATATCGCATCCAAATTCCACCCCGAAAGGTTTAACTATCCGCTGGTATCCAAGTTACGGTAAGCCCTGAGCTTTTCCAGTAAATTCTTTTGACTGAACTATATTTTCTTAGTGCTGCTCAACGCCTTACCAATTCCAAACTAATATGCGCGCCTCAAAACTCATAGTGGAACTTAACTTGCGTTTCATTATTGGAAGATCAGGCCTGCAAGTATGACTTCTATTTTACTGCAACGCCCATGCAGGAAACCGGAACAATAAAAAGCTTTATAATAAAATTATTGCCGTCAGTTTTGGCGGCTGGGCCCTCTAGTAAATATATAAATCTTCTTACATCACATGTTGCTGGTAGGATAGCTAGCTATGAGTTTTATCCATGGAAGTGGCATAAACATTAAGTAATTCGAAGTACGATTAACTTTTTTGTGGGTCACCCGGTATAGATTTGCACATCTCCTTTGTTCATTTTAAACACGAGTAGTGACAGTCTAATCAAACTACTTTCTCCTCGAATGATTTTCAACAACATGTAAAACAATACATTTTTCCATTATATATCTCCAGAGGATCGTGATCTACAGTTTTACCTGTCTTTCGGCAACAAGTCCACTTCCTTCGTCAGCACCACAAACGTGAGAGAGAGAAGCAACTGAAGGGCTCAACTTCACCTTGACCGGTACTTTGTCTCAAGTGGCGCCGATAAAAATGTTATCACGGTTCTAATCTTAGAGGATATACTTACGGCAACAAATTGGTGATCTCCAACATGGCAATAATTTGCACAAGCTGCGTTGAACGACAAGCTTGGACCACATTATGCTCGTGTGGACAAAGAACGATGGTAGTTAATATCTATGAAAATAGACTCTAACGATATAGCATTTACATAGTTCTTGTGAACTCTCTTTAGAGTATGTTAATGTAGCAAGTTAATACTGTTACTATTTTGGAATGACTTCATATATAGTGCTTGTCAGACGTGACTCACTATGCATGGTATTGACATCATGACTATATAGACAGAAGAATTCGGGTTACCCCCAAGAATAATGGTTAATTCCATCAACATTGATTCAGAAGATTACAACAAGTACAGCTTGGTAGTTGATAAGCTTCTGTCATTGATTCCATACTCGTAGAAGAAAATGAGAGAGTCTCATGCTTTATTTTTGAAAAACTACATCACAAGATGTGCTAAAAAAATGCATTAGATGCGATCTGACTCCATTCTTTAGAATAAGGATGCAGAGTTGACACATAACAGCAAAACAGCTTTAATAGAAAATATACTTTATTGCTACACATTTTGTAATTAGTGACGTTCAGACTTTTATTGGAATGAGTATTAGATTCATGAGAAAGTAGCTACTGGAGAAGATACTACATAAAGTGAAGCTTATTTGTATTTCTATTCAGCAATTGACACTAGAACTACAAAATACTTTACTTGGAATAATATAAACAACTAAAAAATCCATTTTGAAACCATAATGTGGTTTTTGTAATTAGTAATAGAAGATATCAATATCAGATTAATTTGTAAACATAAAGAAAAAAATCTTTCAATATATAGCACTTCTTGCTGCTCTACATTTAAAAGCTTGACTGAAGGTGCTGCTTATTTCTCTGATGCACTGAGACATGCCACATTCTATACCCTAACGTAATTTTTGGTCGTCCCAACAGCAAAAATGGCAAAACAGCTTTTGGAGCAGTCAAAAATTCTGTATGGTAGAGGATGATGCAAGATATTTGTCACCATGAAACTATCTAATTATATCTCCCAAGGTTTGGCCCAGACTTTGCATTCGATTGGATGCCCCAAAAGTTGCAAATACATAATTTATCAAAATAAAACTCATTCCAAACTGAACATCCATCTAACTTTGCGCTAGCTTGAAAATTCAAACATTAATAATACCTCTTTCATCAGTAGTTGTTGATTTTCAATAGCATATTATTTGACTGAGAAAAAAGTTTTTCTGTGCCTAGACTAATTTCGCATAAAGTCTAGCGTTCTCCATGGTAGCTATGTTTTGTGTAATCAAGGTGCCATCGATTGGCACAGAAAAGTAGCATCAAGCTAAGCTCAGCAGTCTTGACAATTCTATAACTTCAGACTTGAGCGTTGGTTTCGTCACTTTGAATCGTATTGCAGGTGTTAGCGCCATCAAATACGAGACTGCTGAAAACTAAATTTTACGGAGTTGGAAATCTCGAGGGCAATCGATTTAGGGTTAACGCCTGAAACTTGACTCATCTTGGTGAAACCAATTCACCTGTCTGAAGTTCGGGACAAGTCAAGAATATTGGGCTTAGCTTATATCGGTTTCGCTAAGCCATTCCATAGCGTCTTCAGTATGTTGATTACAGGCAGCCAAGCTACTGACGTGAGATGTGTGTTGCACCTACATTGCGTATACTGTATCTCAGACCGTGTGTGTAAGTAAGAAAGTGTACTGTATAATGCAACAGCTCTACTCTGTGAATCGGTGCCCCAAATAGTCTTATCCCTACGGTACGAGCGGACCTTACGTATTGCACACATGTGCTAGAGGTCACGGGAACGATCCCCACTCCAAGTGAGCGATCTTTGTGCAAGGCACTTGGCGCACTGAGTCAGCAAATACGCTCGTTATACATAGCTACTCTGGCGGTAGTTACCTTAGGGTAGGGCTCGGGTCGTTGAACCATAGTTCCTTGCGACCTTTGGTCGGCTGCAGCTGTACTTACTCCTCTGGGGCCACTTGGCCAATATCTGCCGCACGAACCAGTGCGTGTGGGTTTCCCTGTGGAGGGTGCAGTCAAAGTTCACTTTTCCTTTAACTTTATTGTGCTAAGAGTCCTCGAAATATTCCTACTTGTAACTAGCTGAAGTGGAGCTGTACAATGCAAAGTGCAGTTTTACCTCCGCCAAGGACGTTATATTTTCGTCGGCTTTGCCTGTCTGTCATTCTGTCTGTCTGTCATCAAGATAACTTAAATAGTTAAGGACCGATTTTGACGAAATTTACAGGGATTGTTAGGTATGTTAAGAGGAACAGATGATTACCTTTTGGTATAGATCTGTCCATCCGTCTGTTTGGTTGTTTGTCTACCTATTTTTTGTTAGTGCCATAATTTAAAAAGTAATGGACGGATTTTCATGAAATTTACATGAGTTATTGAATTTATTACAGAGAGTAAATGATCAAACTTTTGTGATGATCTGTTTGTTCGTTCATTAGTTTGTCGCTGTGTTTGATTTTATATTTCTTAGCACAGTAAATGGCAAAATATGGATGGATCTTTATGAAATTTTCAGTAATTGTTAGTTATGTTAAAAAACAAATTGGTTGAATTTTTGTGAAGATCGGTTCTTCCGTTAGTGTGTCTGACTTATGTTTGTTAAACTGTTTGTTAGCAGCATAACACTAAAAGTTATGAACGTATCTCCAAGAAAATTACGGACACTGTTAACATTATCATAAGCCATAAGTCATCAGATTTTGGTTTTGATATAAAAAATTATGGTTTCAGGGCCGATTTGAATTTTTTTGTTACCGCTGATTTACTTAGCGGAGGTATGCACTCTCACAGTGCTCTAGTTTATCCTAATTCCCTGTGATGAAACACGTTCCATACAGATCCTTTTTCTTTTGTAAGATGCAATGTATGTAAGAAAGTGACAATCGATAGGTAGATTTACATAAAGATCGCGTTAGTTAACTTAATGGCTCCTGGATGCAATCGATAATAAACCCCTTCACAAGTCGGGAGAGCAAGAAACACCCAGCAACTACGGCCAAGTAGCCTTCTTCCCATGCTCTCCAAACTTCTCAGAAAAGCTGTGTCAAATCAGTTAGCGTCTTATCGTAATCAGTGAATCAAGAATTCTTTACAAGAACTAGCACGCCTACAGATCACGTACTACCCAGGATATGTTCTTCTACGGTACATATCACTGAAGCTGTCTACCAAAATATAGATCATAAATGCATCACTCTTCTCCTACTACTTGTGCTATCCAAAGTATTTTATAGTATTATTATTATTAAAAATTCCCGCTCGAGCCACCACGGACAGGTAGTACAACCCAAAAGAAGCATTTTTACAACACCGGGAAGCCCGAAACGCTGCTAAAGAAAATAAAAAATCAATAATAGCTGACTTAAGCGCTTGCAGGTAAACATGACCGAAAGCTGATGCTGACGATAAATTCCAAACCGTAACAGACCAGGGCACGAAGCACCGATTGAACTGATGAGTTCGGCATCTTGCATTCTCCAAAGTGAAAGAGTGTGCGTCAACCGCAGCACGTGTAATCCTCCTAAGGACCTTGATGGCCGGGACAGAAGAGTACAACCAAAGTCTCTCCTCGTTGTACACTTTATAAAACATACAGAGTCCGGCTACCCCTCTCCCATGGGACAGATTTACCAGAACATTTTCAGCGCACGGCTGAACTAACAAGTCGGTCCAGCAGACGCGCGTAAGTGTCAGCTGCTGAAGTCCAGACCTGTGAGCAATGCTTCAACATTGGCAGCAAAATAGCATACAAGCATTTGCGGACAACCTCATGGTCACCAAACATAGAATTCACCCTACGCAAGAGCCCAATCTTGCTGGAAGCATGGGACACCAGCCCTAATATGCTTCTCATAAGTAAGCTTCTGATCAAAGATAATACCCAGAATCTTCAATTAGCTAGACTCCTGAAGCAAAGTGTCCTCTATCTTTAGATGTGGATGCTGCAATAAAAGTGCCCGAGACTGGCTGACAATCATAGACACGATCTTACTGATATTCAGCTCCAAAGTTTAGGCCGAGCACCATACACTAATGCGCGACAGGTCGCTATTCAGAGACTGGGAGACAGTATTACGTATGCTGGGGGTAGGCATCACTGCTGTCAAAGTGGAATCGTCGGCATAGTTGATCATCGTGTCTCAATCGAAGAGAGCATGTCACTAATATACAGAACGAACAGCAGCGGCCCAAAGACGCTACCCTGGGGGACGCATGTTGCTTACGAAAAAATACTTTTAAGAACGTTTTCTCAAGTATTATATATATATATATTATAGCGTGAACGTGTTGGGTGTCCAGCAGGAATAAATTTTAGGATCGATTTTGTTCTCAATAACACCTCTCGGAACAATACGATGGCACTTTCTCCATGTATGCCGATGATGTCCAAATCACAATCCCGTCCTACCAGCTGCAATAAAGCGGAAAATCTCATGCAAAAAACTAAAAACACGATGCTCTAATAAAGGTTTCAAACTTATCGCGGTTAAGACCTGATACATTCATTTTATCATTTTGCAACGCTACAAGCGAGTACGTACTTTCTTTCTTATCATTAGGAATTTTGTTATCAAACCTCGTGATTCAAAAGGCTTAGGGTCTACATGGATGGATAAACATTTAGTCTTAGTCTTCCACATTCAGAAATTATCCAGAATCATGAACGGTAAATTAATATTTCTCCGCAGGAATTGAACATCTGATTAGATCAATTATCGCACCTACTTCTCAGCCAGTGGCTAATTGTCTCCTACTTCAACTTCTGCAATTTAATGTTTGGAACCTCCTCCGAATATATGATATCAGATGTGAAGAAGCCTAAAGGCTTTCAGCGAGAGTGGTTCTCAGCGGCTAATTCCCCATGTGCGATCATGCTAGTCCGTTGTTAAAAGAAAGCTCCAATGGTCGCAAATTAGCACAAAATAAAATTAGAGGAAACCCAGTACGTTTTTTCTTCAATACAATGGTGCTGTTGGATACACCGAGGTTGTGCAGTTTACCCCCAATAGTGAAAGCAATGGACGATCCCTTCTCACATTCTATTTCTGGAGCTGATCTTTAGAATGATCTTCCCAATCCAATACATGATGCCACGGAATATAATCAGTTCACGAAGATGGCGCTGCAGCACTCTGAGAGATCCCAATAGCTGTGTCAAAATTTGCAAGACGACTGCGACAGACAATGTCTCAGCCTTGGCAGAAATTTCAGTTGGTCTCTGCTTTCTAAATTGCTCTTTTACCTTTCTTCCACTATTTAGATATTCTTCAACACTAGAGGACCCGTGCGTGAAAAAATTCACGCAATTATCGATATGTTTGCCTAATGCCTGTAGGCCGGTGCGGAATCTCCTTTCTCTTACATACTTCTTAATTTTCTTCATTGATCCTTTGTGGTGCTCTCATCCTTATGTCTGCTATATATTGAAGGCAGAAGTAACATCTTGAGTAAAACCAAGGAGCTCCTTGAGTAAAACACTCCAACAAACTTATACTAAATGGCAGCTTATATACAGTGTGTTCGCTCCGTAGCAATGATACCGTTGATACCGTCTTTCCACCTCAAATATCTGCTTCATTTGAAGTGCTCAAATTTTGACCTATGAAGAGAAAACTGCTTCGTCAGAGAAAAACAGTAAGCTAGAAGAAATAATTGTCTTCTGCCGTGAAAATCATGTTTCGCCTGTTTTGTTCACAATTGCATCAAAGTTTCAACAATAGCTGCTGATGCAACGAAATCATCTGTGGGAAGAAACAACGTATCAAGATGATGAGAGTGCCAATGGAAGCTTCAGATACCTTCATTGCTGAGATTTCATCTTCGACAATGTAAGAAGTGCATTTAGACTTGAGGCCGCCCGATACTTTGCCATAGTTTCGATGTATGGAGAAGGTAATACTCTCACGAATCAGACTAAGCCTACGATATCTTCATTTTTAATTTCAACTGTCCCTAATTAAGATACGTTTGCCATCTTCTGCAACCCGGCCTATTTTCTGCCTATCAGTTTTCAATGGAGCTTGAGAGGACGACCAGAGTCTCCAACCTGGGCTAAATTCCACCTATCTGTTTTGTTAAAGCGGGACAGAAGATGAACAAACTGATAAATACACATCGGTTTTTATTATATTGTAAATTCTCGCTTACGTGTCAATAGTTCTTCCTCCTAGCTTAATTAGAAACGAACATCGGATTTCTAATTGTTTTAACTTTGCCCCACCCATTTAGAATAAGAAAAAAACTATTATAGGATTACCTCTTGATACAAAAAATCTGTCGCTCGTTTGATGGCTTGAATATTTTTTTTTCACACTGAGTATCCGCAAGAATAAATCAAGTGGGAATATATCCTTCTGCACATTTCATAGACTACAGAGAAAGAAGACTTTGTCATATTTTATATCTTAATAGCATAACCTTTTCATTTGACTGCAAGTAAAAAATTCGAGTTTGACTTTGTTCGTCCCCAGGACCATGATACACATACTAATACATTAAAACGCTTCGTGTATTTATTTATTTCGTGTCCGCTTTAAGGAAAAAGGCGAAAAATAGGCCAGGCTGCAGATTTCGTAATTATGTTACGTTTTCATGGAGATCGATGACCAACTTGTAGAAGATGGTAAAGTGGGATCCTTATTCTTTTATCTGAAGAGACTTTTTGCTTGAAACACTTCTTGAAATTAGAACAATATGTATGCAGCTTCTGGAGTGTGATTTGATAACTTTTTTCTCTCAGGTCACAACGTACAGATTCGACAGATGATCAACGGAGTTCTCACGAATTAATGATTTTTCCCGGGCAGTAGACAATTATTCCTTCTAGCTTGCTGTCTTTCTAATTTGACGGGGCAGTTTTCTCTTCATAGGCCGAAGATATTTAGTTGGAAAGACTGTGTCAACGGTATCATTGCTATGGAGCGTTCACATTGTATATAAGCTGACCTGACTGGAGTTGCATTCAAGTTTATTGGTGTGTTTTACTAAAGATTTTACTTCTGCCTGTCAATATAGAAGACCTAAAGATGAGAGCCCGGCAAAGGATCAATGAAGAATATGAAGCAAGTCAGAGAATGAGAAGATTCCGCGCCGGCCTACAGGTATTAAGCAAATATATAAATTGTTGGTGAATTTTTTCAAGCACGGGTCCACTAGTATGTATGAGAATGATTGTCCATTACATGTAGTGGAGTCGTAATTGAGGTGTCAAGTTTAATTAGTAATGTAAACCGTATTGCTAACTCTAATACGTCTGTTCCAATTCGAAATTTGTTTACTTTTTAGCATATCTAGAATAAAAAATATTAATTTAACATGTCTCTAGAAAATTATGCTACCTGTATTATGTATTTAATAACAGGTGAGCATTCACTCTACATTAGTGTAAATCTGGAAGCCAACTCTGAAAATCCTCCCTATATTAGCTTCAACAATGGGTACCTCAGAGTGCTGTGACCCTAATGTATTAGGCACAGTATCTGGAAAAGAAAAATAATAGCTTCAGTATTAGATTATCATTACATCCATTCTCTTATTTTCCCTCGTCTGCTCCCATTCACTGCTACAACTTTCTCTTTGCATAAACTGGTAGTCGCAAAGTGATGCAAAATAATTTAGCATAAGTTTCACGGCAGTGAAGTTACAATTTATTGCCGATTTTTCCTACATCCGTTCCCTCTTTCCTGTTTTCATTCACTGTTACAATTTCTTATTCACACAAACTTCTAGTCGCTAAGTGATCCGAAGGAATCGAACATGAGTGTCACTGTAGGGAATTAGAAGGCCTTTTCCCGTAATCCGAAGTGCTCAATTGTTTAAAAATCGGTGTCGTTGCCACCAGTAAGGATTTGTAACGTTACACTTATTATATAGATAATTATTTATTACTTATATTTATGCTCCACAGAAAAACTACAATTTAAAGGTAGTTACGTTTCCTTCACCTTCAAAAGCTTCATTTCAAAGCATTACGTGTATTTTCTGTTGCGAAATACCAGCTCAGTAAATCAGCCCAGATTAGTGGAAAGGGGAACGTGCAGATATATTCTAAGAAGCATAAAGTGCCACCGCTATTTTCATTGTCAAACAATAAATATTATCCCATTCTTTAACTAACAGCTCAACCAAAAGTAAATAAAAAGTGGTTAAGTGATGTCCTCTATAATATGTATTTATTAAAACAAGGAGCGGCAGCTGCGGATATGTTTCCAGCATTGTTTGGAAAGAGGAGATGCACATGCCTCTAAAACGAGGCGTTTCGCCAGCCTTTCACATCTTATTCTATTGTATAAGCATTTCTCACATACAACATATTAAAAAAACGCGTTGCTACCTACGTTGTTGTTCCTGTAAGGCCGGAAGGTCATAATGCGAAAGGAAAGGTCGGAGTTACAAGAGTTAGAATGTACATATGTACAAGATCTTAGTCTGGCCGTTGGAAGCTTTTTATTGATAGGTCGGGTGAAAAACATTAATGCAAACACACAGATAGTCCATCGAAGATCATTTAAAAATGTATATATATATATATATTTAAGTATATGTCGTCAACTCAGCAATCAAGAAAAAACGAAGATTTACTGAAGATTGTGAATAACAAATGAAATACATATTCTCGCCTTATATCAAAGGTGCCACAGAAAAAACAAATCTACTATATAATAATTCACGTCGTGTTTTTATTTATTTATTTATATATTTATATCTTTCCTGTCACGCTCTATGGGAATAAGATAGGAGAAAATTCAGATTTCAAAATGTAAAAAAA
>LQNS02278171.1:19456214-19484223 GCA_001587735.2 Parhyale hawaiensis | reverse complement strand
TACTTTTGAGCCGCATATTAGAAGGTTGGTGTCACGTGCTTCCACTAAGATTGGGCTCCTGCGTAAGGTGAATTCTGTGTTTGGTGACAGTCAGGTTGTCCGCAGATGTCTTTATGCTTTTCTGCTGCCTGTGTTAGAGTATCGCTCCCCGGTTTGGGCTTCAGCTGCTGATACTCACTTACGTCTGTTGGACCGACTTGTTAGTTCAGCCAGCAGGCTGTGTTCTGATAATGATCTGGTGAACCTGTCCCATAGGAGAAGAGTAGCTGAGCTATGTATGTTTTATAAGGTGTACAATAATAGGAGGCATTGGTTGTATTCTTCTCTCCCTGCCCTCAAGGTTTTTGGGAGAGAGACTCGTGCTGCGTGCGGAGTGCACTCTTTCACTTTGGAGGCTGTCATATGTCGAACTAATAAGTTCTGTCGGTGCTTCGTGCCCTGGTCGGCTAAAGTTCGGAATTTGTTGCCTGCATCGGCTTTTGGTCGTGTTAGCCTGCAGGCTTTTAAGTCGGCTGTTAATGGTTTTTTGATGGATTTCCTATAGCAGCGTTTTGGGCTTCCTGGTGTTGCAAATACTTCATTTCGGTTGTATTACCTGTCCGTGGGAGCTCAAGCGTGAAGTTTTAATAATAATAATAATAATAAACTAATAGCCTTTTGAAGTAAGTCCACAGACTCCTTACTAGTACCACGAATGACTTAGTCTGGAACTTGTGTTTTTCTTGTGCAACGCGTGATACTTGTTTGCGTGGGAGGTTGGATATCTAAATACATGCATTTCACGCCTTAAGTCAGTGGTTGGAGCAGTTTCTATAGAGCCATTTTGAAGTAGTTGTTGATGACATAGTAACATCGTGACCGCTGCACTGGCTCAAATTCTCAACCGTAGAATTCAGAGATATGTGTGCCACCTCATAAATTACAATAAAAAAAAGGAACAAGTGCACAATTAAGATATGTCGGTGCTGACAATGATGACTACTGAGATGTTAACTGGTACGCACCTGGAACCTGAGGTCGCCAACGGGCGGCTTGGCGAAGGGGATCCCCCGGAACGAGTAGAACTCATTGCCCTCAAAAGATTGCTCTTTGATGCCCCGCAGCTGCCCCTGAGCTACGGTGACCAGCGTTGGGTCCAACGGAACTTCTGGGCCAGTTTCAGCAACCTCTTCAGAATCTTCACACAAACCTGTGCCTGCCAGCAATAATGCTAGCAGCAGATGAAGTTTCATTTTGCCGAGGACTTTTCTAAACCCAGAACTGACCGATCTGTGGATTTGAGAAAGAAAATAGCAATTTGGAAACGTGTGCAATGGCACGACTGTAACTACGTTTTAGTGAAGAACGGTTAATGCTTCATCAGAACAGAAATATGTACAGCATTGCTCTGAGGGTCTGGTACTTTGAATTGAGTCCTAACGTAACTGCGTTTTGGTTTTGAGTGCATTTTAGTTATTAGTTTGGATACAGATCTAGATAGACATCATGTTATTCTCTTATTCTTCAGTGATTAGATTTGATACACTGACGTCTATTGCAACCTTGCAAGATGCCGTATACAGTTAGACCCAACTTTTAGTTGAAGAAATAATTTTTTTTTTAAAACAAGATTGAGTGAAAAAATGCAGAAAAAAGGAAAAGAAAGATCAGATATGCGGAGATCTTCAAGCTAATGCACACGTCACTGTACAGAGTAAGACCTTTATAAATGGTATTATGATAATACCGTCACGATATTTATAAACGCCGTAATATATTTTCGATGCAAGAATTACTGCGGTTTTTCTTTTTATTGCATAGCAGACCTATCTCCTCTATGCATTCTGCTTGTCATTATATTTCTCCGTATTTTGCACACTTTAAACTAGTAAATTTCCACATCTACACTACTATACCTAAAGAACGTTAGGTGCGAAGGTTGATACGGCAACTCAAGAATACATTTCAGCTATTCGCAGAAAATATGCCATAATAAGTAACTGAGTTCTTAAAGCAACGTGTGTTGAACAGTTTAAAGTGTCCAACTAATTTTGTACACGTTAGCTGGGAATGTTGCTTGCGGCCGCCGGTTACCGCTGGCAGCCCGTCAACAAAGCTAAAAATTTCTCCAAGTCTACATATAACTCTCAGTCTCTGTTCGTTCTAGTACGGGGGCTCCCAACATCAAGAGGGTGCGCGGCAAGCCCTGGTTGAGAGCCTTGAATTAGAGTGCATTAAGGCCGAAATCTGTAGATTTCCGGCCATTTTAAGCTTCGTTGGTAGGGCGGCAAGCGGTAGCTGGTGGCCGCACGACAACTTTTTAAGGGTGCAAAATCTTGAATTATTCAATGTCATTCTAAATTAACTCAAAATGGTCGGGAGCTGCTGCCCTAGTGGCTGGACGCAAATCACCGCATACGGCCATAAGTGCTCATTTCTGAAAGTTAGTACTTCCGTAACTCACAATACTCATCAAGTTCAACAAAGCGAACCACACGCACGATAAAATTATATGATCAGCCTGCGTTACTCTGTACAGTCTAAAAAAGTGACGATTTGTGTAGAGTCGTGGCGAAACTGACGCACCTCATGTTTTCTCGGCACCGATGAATACAACCACTTATTATAAAAACGATTTCTCCTTATTTGCTTGCTATGCCTTCGTTAACCTTTTTATGCCTGTAAATTAAGGGCCATGCTTAGCATCACCTACCATTTATTTACCAGCTGATGATAAGTTGCAAATCTTCATGTACCGGGTGATACACGAAACGGTTAACCGTATTTAACCGCACTTTGAATTACTTGATAATTACCTATACTGATTCCATGCATAAAACCCGTATCTCTCCTACCAGCGGGATGTGATATATGATTGTGTTTAATAAATAAAATCATGTCAAATTTTCTGCACCGTTTATCCACAGTTGTTGGTCGCTCCAAGCTTGCTTGCTTGCTCGTGCCAATGTTGGTCCTTCCCTCCGTCACGCTGTTAAGGATTTAGATAGGAGAAAATTCATCTACTGAAAAACAAGTTGAAATACCATAAAATTTTTGCCCTCGGATTTGGATCAATCGGTTTTACTGCACTATCGCCCGCATCTCCCAAGTAAGGATTAGCAGCTTGGATGATGACAAGCTAATGATAGCCCTTGGAATTACATTGACGAATGTAGCTTCTGAAATGTATGCGCAATACGATTCTTCTTCTTCTGAGTGGGATAGAGGAAAGGCGCTATCGTTGATAGAGTTTTTATCCTGTCCGGTGTAAGCTATATTGCATATTTTTAGCTGAATTTTTAAAGTTAAAGTTAAAGCCTGTACACACGTTAATCAAAAAAACAAGTATCGTTATCTCTGTGTCTGAACGTCTATAGCGTTGCCAATTCTATGATTCTATCTGAGATTTTGTTTGCCCCAAATCTTAAACACGCCAACTAACTGCATATAGAGAAATCTCAGAAATATTCATAGGATTGGCCCCACTGTAGAGGAATTTGATCACGACCGAACCGCCTTCATAAAATGGTCAGAGCCATAGAGGAGGAAATTAAACTGACGATTAACATTTTTACACCTTTTCTTGACAATCTGAAAGTTGTGTTTACGAGAGTTCAACAAAGCGTTCGGACAATAAGCTGAATAAACTCGTTCTTTTGACTAGCCTGTGTCTTTAGAGAAGCTCTGTCTCTGAATCTCTTTGGGCTGCTGAAATTTAACGCTGAACAGAGGCCAAACTAGAACGCCTTGTGGCGTGAGACCATCACCCGCAGTAGGGGCAAATTCAACGAACTAATTAATTTTGTGATGGACAAGCTTAGTGTACAGCCCCAATTTCTGAGTTCTAATCGCTCTTCAATAATATCATAGGAAAAAATAGAACGCACCGTGCTCTAGACGATCCGCTGCGGTGGAGGCCAATTCGCCCGATGGAGAAAAATTTAACGCCGTCATTTTTTATGGTCAGCTAGGTCGAGTTTTTTGGCATGGGTCACATCTAGGTCAACCCACCAAACTAAAAAAAAAAAAAATTATGAAGATTGCTCAACTCCTTCGGCCACTTTTTGGGTGGACATACAAATATATATAAAATATGTATATAATATATAGGCTATATATCTATATATTTACTTAGATCTTAAACGAAAACATTATTGCCTCTCTCACCTCCCGGGTAATAATTATATTCAACTTACATCGCATCCGAATTTCGCCCCGAAAGGTTTAACTATCGGCTGGTATCCAAGTTACGGCAAGCCCTGAGCATTTTCAGGGAATTCTTTTGACTGAATATTTTCTTAATGCTGCTCAACGCCTGACCAATTTCAAACTATTATGCGCGCCTTATTTTGCAGGGGGAATATTTCGCTCTCTCAAAACTCATGGCGGAACAACTTGCGTTTCTTTATTGAAAGATCAGGCCCGCATGTATGAGACCTATTTTGAGACCTATTTTACTGCAAAACCTATGCAGGGAACCGGAACAATAAAAAGGTCAATAACAAAATTATTCCCGTCGATTTTGACGGCTGGGCCCTCTAGTAAATAAATAAATCTTACATCAGATGTTGCTGGTAGGATAGCTAGCTACGAGTTTTATGCATGGAAGCGGCATAAATATTAAGTAATTCAAAGTACGATTAACTTTTTTGTGAGTCACCCCGCATAGACCTGCACAGCTCCCTTGTTGATTTTAAACACGAGTAGCGACCGTCTAATCAAACTACTTTCTCCTCGAATGATTTTGAACAACATGTAAAACGATACATTTTTTTCATTTTATATCTCCAAAGGATCGTGATCCATCCCAGTTTTACCTCTTTTTCAGCAGCAAGTCCACCTCCTTCGTCAGCACCACAAACGTGAGAGAGAGAAGCAACTGAAGGGCTCAACTTCACCTTGACCGGTACTTTGTCTCAAGTGGCGCCGATAAAAACGTTATCACGGCTCTAATCTTAGAGGATATACTTACGGCAACAAATTGGTGATCTCAAATATGGCAATAATTTGCACAAGCTGCGTTGAACGACAAGCGTGGACCACATTATGCTCATGTGGACAAAGAACGATGGTAGTTAATATCTATGAAAATACACTCTAAAGATAGAGCATTTACATGGTCCTTGTGAACTCTTTTTAGAGTATGTTAATGTTGTAAGCTAATACTGTTACTATTTGGGAATGACTTCATATATAATACTTGTCAGACGTGACTAACTATGGTATTGACATCATGACTATATAGATAGAAGAATTCAGGTTAACCGCAAACATAGTGGTTAATTCCATCAACATTGATTCAGAAGATTACAATAAGTACAGCTTGGAAGTTGATAAACTTCTGTCATGGATTCCATACTCGTAGAATAAAATGAGAGTCTCATACTTTATTTTTGAAAAACTACATCACAAGATGTGCTAAAAAAAAATAAATTAGATGCGATCTGACTCCATTATTTAGAATAAGGATGCAGAGTTGACACATAACAGCAAAACGGATTTAATAGAAAATATACTTTATTGCTACACATTTTGTTATTAGTGACGTCCAAATTTTTATTGGAACGAGTAATAGATTCATGAGAAAGTAGCTACTGGAGAAGATACTACATAAAGTGCAGCTTATTTGTATTTCTATGCAGCAATTGACACTAGAAGTACTAAATACCTTACTTGGAATAATATAAATATCTAAAAAAATCCATTTTGAAACCATAATGTGGTTTTTCTAATTAGTAATAGAATACATCAATATCAGATTAATTTGTAAACATAAAGAAAAAATCTTTCAATATATAGCACTTCTTGCTGCTCTACATTCAAAAGCTTGACTGAAGGTGCTGCTTATTTCTCTGATGCACTGAGACACGTCGCATTCTATACTCTAACGTAATTTTTGGTCGTCCCAACAGCGAAAATGGCAAAACAGCTTTTGGAGCAGTTGAAAATTCTGTATGGTAGAGGATGATGCAAGATATTTGTAACCATGAAACTATCTAATTATATCTCCCGAGGTTTGGCCCAGACTTTGCATTCGATTGGATGCCCCAAAAGTTGCAAATACATAATTTATCAAAATAAAACTCATTCCAAACTGAACATCCATCTAACTTTGCGCTAGCTTCAAAATTCAACCATTAATAATACCTCTTCCATCAGTAGTTGTAGATTTTTCAATAGCATTTTATTTGACTGAGAAAAAAGTTTTTCTGTGCCTAGACTAATTAGCGTATTTCAGATCGCAAGAGGTACCATCGATACAAAACACATTAGTTCCACGGTAGCTAACCGTGTCTTTTCATCGTAGTTCGATTCGAGTCGTCAGTTGACAATTCTATAACTTCAGACTTGAGCGTTGGTTTCGTCACTTTGAATTGTATTGCAGGTGTTAGCAGCAATGCCATCAAATACGAGACTGCTGAAAACTAAATTTTACGGATTTGGAAATCTCTAGGGCAATCAATTTAGGGTTAACGCCTGAAACTTGACTCAACTTGGCGAAACCAACTCACCTGTCAGAAGTTCGGGATAAGTCAAGAATATTGGGCTTAGCTTATATCGGTTTCGCTAAGCCATTCCATAGCGTCTTCAGTATGTTGATTACAGGCAGCCAGGCTACTGACGTGAGATGTGTGTTGTGCCTACATTACGTATACTGTATCTCAGACCGTGTGTGTAAATGGAAATAGTGCACTGTACAATACAACAGCTCTACTCTGTGAATCGGTGCCCCAAATAGTCTTATCCCTACGGTACGAGCGGACCTTACGTATTGCACACATGTGCTAGAGGTCACGGGAACTTTCTTTCTCTTCTTTAGTAACTCTTTTATCAAGCCTCTTGATATAGTCAAAACGCTTAGGGTCTACATGGATGGATAAACATTTAATCTTAGTCTTCTACATTCAAAAATTATTCAGAATCATAAACGATAAGTCAATATTTCTCCGCAGGTATTAAACATCTGATTATCGCACCTACTTCTCAGCCAGTGACTAATTGTCTCCTACTACAGCTACTGCAATTTAATGTGGAGAACCTCCTCTGAATATATGATATCAGATGTGAAGAAGCCTATATATGGGCTTTCAGCGAAAGTGGTTCTCAGCGGCTAATTCCCCACTTGCGATCATGCTAGTCCGTTGTTAAAAGAAAGCTTCAATATGGTCGCAAATTAGCACAAAATAATATATACGAAGCCCAATACGTTTTTTCTTCAATACAATGGTGCTTTCGTGCAGTTTATCCCCAATATGTATTGAAAGCAATGGACGATCCCTTCCGCGAGGTTATCTCCAGGTGAGCTCCACCCGCACGAGGGCTTGTAAACGATCGCATTCTATTTCCGGAGCTGATCTTTAGAATGATCTTTCCAATCCAATACATGATGCCACAGAATATAATAAGATCACGAAGATGGCGCTGCAGCACTCTGAGAGATCCCAATAACTGTCAAAATTTGCAAGACGACTGTGACAGACAATGTCTCAGCCTTGGCAGAAAGTTCAGCTAGTCTGTGCTTTCTAAATTGCTCTTTTAACTTTTTTCAACTGTTTGAAAATTCTTCAACTCTCTCGCTTACGTGTCAATAGTTTTTCCTCTTAGTTTCATTAGAAACGAACATAGCATTTCTAATTGTAAGAACTTTGCCCAACCCATTTAGAATAATAATAAAAAAAACTATTATACGAGTACCTCTTGATACAAAAAAAATCTGTTGCTCATTTTATGGCTTGAATAATTTCTTTCACACTGAGTATCCGAGAGAATAAATCAAGTTTGAATATATCCTTCTGGACATTTCATAGAATACAGAGAAAGAAGACTCTGTCATATTTATATTTTAATAGCATAACCTTTACATTTGACTGTTCAAGTAAAAAA
Source organism: Parhyale hawaiensis (assembly GCA_001587735.2). Taxonomy (NCBI): domain Eukaryota; kingdom Metazoa; phylum Arthropoda; class Malacostraca; order Amphipoda; family Hyalidae; genus Parhyale; species Parhyale hawaiensis. The sequence continues at coordinate 19,476,360 of LQNS02278171.1, read as the reverse complement.
TTCGAGCATGACTTTGTTCGTCCCCAGGACCATGATACACATACTAATACAATAAAACACTTCGTGTATTTATTTATTTATTTAGTATCCGCTATAAGGAAATAGGCGAAAAATAGGCCAGGTTGCAGATTTTAGATTTAAGTTACGTTTTTATGGAGATCGATGACCAGCTTTTAGAAGATGGTGAAGTGGGATCCTTATTCTTTTATCTGGAGAGACTTCTTGCTTGAAACACTTCTTGAAATTGGAACAATATGTATGCAGCTTCTGGAGTCTGATTTTATAAGTTTTTCTCTCAGGTCACAACGTGTAGATTCGACAGATGATGAACGGAGTACTCACGAATTGATCATTTTTCACGGGCAGTAACCAATTATTTCTTCTAGCTTGCTGTCTTTCTAATTTGATGGAGCAGTTTTCTCTTCATAGGCCAAAATTTCAGCACTTCAAATGAAGCAGATATTTGAGTTGGAAAGACAGTGTCAACGGTATCATTGCTACGAAGCGCTCTCATTGTATATAAGCTTACCTGACTGGAGTTGCATTCAAGTTTATTGGTGTGTTTTACTAAAGACTTTGCTTCTGCTTGTCAAAATAGAAGACCTAAAGATGAGAGCCCGACAAAGGATCAATGAAGGATATGAAGGAGCAAGTCAGAGAAGAAAATATTCCGCACCGTCCTATAGGTATTAGGCAAATATATCAAGTGTTGGTGAATTTTTTTCAAGCACGGGTCTACTAGTATGAATGAGAATGATTGTCCATTACATGTAGTGGAGTCGTAATTGAGGTGTCAAGTTTAATTAGTGATGTGAACCGTGTTGCTAACTCTAATACGTCTGTTCCAATTAGAAATTTATTTACTTTTTAGTATATATCTAGAATAAAATATGTTAATTTAATATATCTCTAGAAAATTATGCTACCTGTATTATGTACGTAATAACAGGTGAGCATTCACTCCACATTAGTGTAAATCTAGAAGCCAACTGTGAATGTCTTCTTTATATTAGCTTCAACAAGGAGTACCTCAGAGTGCTGCGACAGTAATGTGTTAGGCACAGCATCCGATAAAGAAAAATAATAGCATCAGTGTTACATTATCATTACATCCGTCCTCCTATTTTCCTTCCTCTGCTCCTCTTCACTGCTGCAACTTTGCCTTTGCATAAACTGGAAGTCGCAAAGTGATGCGAAATAATTTAGCATGAGTGTCACTGCAGTCAAGTTACAATTTATTACCGATTTTTCCTACATCCGTTCCTTCTTTCCTGTTTTCATACACTGTTACAATTTCTTATTCAAACAAACTTCTAGTCGCTATATAAGTGATCCAAAGGAATCGAACATGAGTGTCGCTGTAGGGAATTAGGAGGTGTTTTCCCGTAATCCGAAGTACTCAATTGTTTAAGGATCGTACCGTTTACATTCGGTGTCATCGCCACCAGTAAGGATTTGTAACGCTACACTTATTAGATAGATAATTATTTATTACTTATATATTTGCTCCGCAGAAAAAACTACAATTTAAAGGTAGTTACGTTTCTTTCACCTTCAAAAGCTTCATTCCAAAGCATTCCGTGTATTTTCTGTTGTGAAATACCCGCTCAGTAAATCAGCCCAGATTAGGGAAAAGGGGAACGTGCAGATATATTCTAAGAAGATATATTCTCCGCTATGTTCATTGTTAAGCAATAAATATTATCCAGTTCTTTAACTGACAGCTCAACCAAAAGTAAATAAAAAGTGGCTAAGTGGTGTCCTCTATAATATGTATTTAATAAAGCAAGGAGAGGCAGCTGCGGATATGTTTCTAGCATTGTTTGGAAAGAGGCGATGCACATGCCTCTAAAACAAGGCGTTTCGCCAACCTTTCACATTTTATTAATATATATTAAATATAAGCATTTCTCACATACAACATATTAAAAAAATGCGTAGCTACCAACGTTGTTGTTCTTATAAGGCCAGAAGGTTATAACGCGAAAGGAAAGGTCGGAGTTACATGAGTTAGCATGCACATATGTACAAGATCTTAGTCTGTCTGTTAGAAGCACTTTATTGGTATGTCAGGCGAAAGAAATTAATACAACCACACAGACAGTCCATCGAAGATCATTTAACTATATTTATTTTTAAGTATATATATATATGTATTTCTCGTTCCACCCACTAAAGTGGTAGAAGGAGTTGAGTACTGTTCACAATTTTTTTTGCAGGAAGTTTGGTGGGTTGACCTAGATGTGACACAAGCCGAAAAAACTAGACATAGCTGGTCATCAAAAATGGCGGCGTTGAATTTGCCTCCACCGTGGCAGACGTCTTCTGCCACGAGGCGTTCCATTTTTCTTATATTATTAGTAAAAGATCGAATACCTTGGGGCTGTGCCCTAACCTTGTTGGACAAAGCATCCACATGAGAAATTAGGATTAATTAGCTGGCCATCAAAATTGACTGAGCTGAATTTGCCCCACTGCAGGTGATGGTCTTACGCCACGAGGCGTTCTAGTTAGTTTATTATGGTTCCAACAAAGAAACCGGCAGCTGGATGTTATATTCAGTAGTTCAAAAGCTCGTCACTGGTAAACACTACCAGCATTTATTGTGAAGACACTAAACATAAGTGGTTATACTCTGGAGCTACTATATTTAGTCCATTTCTAAGCAGTTGTACCTCAGCTGCTTACCATTTATAATCAATTCAACACAGTTCTCAGGCTCATACGCTAGTCAAATGAAGGAGTTCCTTCAGCTAAACGTCTGACTAATTGAATTGAATTGTGTTGAACACTTGTCTAGAAATCGAAGCAAGTAAAATTCAGTAGCCTAATCAATTTGCAGAGCAATTATCGTTAATAAAGTTCATGACATTCCCTCAAATTTGAATTGAATTAAAACTCCGTGCATTGCGGTTTTGTGCGGTTTTCACGGACACAGCCTTGCATTGCTGGTATACGTAACGTACTTCAGCCGTGGACACAGCAAAGCTTTTGGACGCTGGGCTAAGAAACTCATTCATTTACGATTGTGGGAGCCCGCCTTAACGATGAGTTTATAGATCTTCTCGTTTGTTATTCTTATTCTGCAATGCAGGTTCGCTCGCACCCTTCACAGTCTCTCCGGATAGTTCCTGGTCGAGCACTTGTGAGCCAGAACTCTTCAGTTCTTCTTCAGTTATGTTGATGACGGACTCAGGGAACAGGATGCGGTTTATCTTAAGTGGAAGTTGTCTCCAAAATTTGCGGACCTGCACAAATACGAGTAATGACCGAAGAACAAACACATTGTTAGAAAATATTGATAATAATTGTTAAATTTAGAATGAAGTTCTGAATTACGAGAAATAATGGTGATAACCTTGATGGGAGTACAGTGGAAAGTTAAAGAAAAATGAAAAATAATATTAATAATTCCTTAAAATGAGGTGAGCGCTGCAAACAACGGCTGGCATTTACGGTGTTCTATGAACCCTCTCATAAAATAAATTTTAAACCTTTCTTTTGAGCTTGAAGTACTGTAATAATTGTAATAACAAATATCCGAATGAATACATATAGTTGTAAACTTTCGTGTCGTATTGAAATAAGTAAATAGCACATGAAAAGAATAGATAGCTGGCAGTAGACTGACCAACAGGCTCATTTTTAGAGAGCAGCCGGGGCTTACGCTCCAGCCCTCTCTGAGCAATCTCCATTAGTTCAGAATCATGGAGACGTCTGAGAAAAAAAATAAATAGTCAGGCAAGGAGTTGATCGCGCAAGCACAATTAAATGCTGCAGAACCGGGGAGCTTGGAAACGTGGCATGAAATTATGGATAACGGCGGCTTACATGGTTTGTGCGTGAGAATTTAGGCACTCCTGGAGCAGTTCGTAGCCGTGGAGGAAGTTGCTCCCAATATATGTCGAGACGATTTTTAAATGCATTGATTGACCCTGTAAAAACAACTTCAGAGGGTAGTCCATTTTAAATGTTCACAATGAAGTGCAGGAAAAGCAATTGGCTGAGAGTAGTTTTTCGATCTTTATGCTTTGAAGCGATCATGTACGTTTCTCTCAAAGAATTCCGCTGTAGGCACGTCGTTAAAGCCATTCATATACTTGAATGTTTTTATTAGTTGGCCCCACAATCGTCTTTGTATTAGAGAGATAAGTCCCACTTCTTCTAGGCAACATGCGTATGGCTTGCTTAGCAGGTTAGGTATCAACTTTGTTGTCTTGCTTTGTTTTAGACTCTTTTCATTTTGCCAATATCTTTGCACTCCTGTGGCGACCAGAACTGAACAGCAAATTCTAAATGCGGGCGTACTATGCAAATCGTATTTTTGTAATAAAATTGTTTTTCAAGTTTTAATGCCGAAACTTTGATCTAACAAGTTTTAGTAAGGTATTCTCTTTCTAGTAGGTGATATGCGCAGTAACATTCACTTCAATAATTCTGCTTTTAGGAAAATTAGAAAAACTGTGTTTTTAGGTGTTCGGAATGAATATGCAAATATAAACAATAAGGGTTTCTGCTGTTTCAAACGCTTTTATTTAATAAAAAAATATATCGAATTAAAATGGAGATGGAAATAAATAAATTAGAAGGTAGCGCAAACAAAAGTGGAAAATGCTTTTTATCTCCCCTCACTAGTTAACATAGTCTCCTCCATTGTTGAGGATCTTCAGGAGGCGCTTGTCGACACATGAAGTAAAATTTAACACTTCACAAGGCTTGATCAACCCACAGGCACCCTGAATTGCATTCCAAAGAGCACCCAGGTTGTTATATTGCTTTCCATCAGCATAAATGTTCTGTTTAATGATGACCCATAAATTTTCAGTGTTCTTAAATCTGGACTGTTTGGGGCCAAACCATCAGATTGCGTTTTTTGAAGCAGTGATCCAAGAACCAACTCCCTGTGTAATGGAACTTGTGAGCTGGTGCATTATTCTGCTAAAATACTAAGGATTTTCTGTCCACCATTGTTTTGTCTTCCAACGAGGCAACAAAGCTTTGAAAGAATAAACTGGCAGTATCCCTCGAAATATATTTTTACCCCTTCTGGCACCATGAACAGTTCAATAAATTAATTTCTTTTCATTTTAGCCCAGAACATTACCCCTCCGCCGCCTTGCTATCGGCGAATCCGGTTTCCTATGGGGCGCCTTTCAACACCGAAATAGACGGACATCCGTCTTGTCCACCCAGCGTGGCGCGGCATTCATCAGTGAAAACAACATTCATGAAATTCATTTAAACAATTTTCAGCCCAGTGAATACGCTTTTTCCGGTGAATTTCGCTTAGTGGCGGTACATTAGCCGCGTTCTTGACATTTTCAAGGCTCCTCAGCGTCTCACACCTCGATGTTTTGCCCACTTGCGGTGCTCCAGCTGCATCAAAAATTTATTAGCTAGTAGAATGAGGTGTTTTAACCATCTTCCTAGCAATTGGCGATATACCTCTATCGGTAAGATTCCTTAAATGAGCTCTTTCAGGTACTTTCCTACAGGTCTTCCCATTAATGTGCTTTGATTATTCGATGATCTCTGTTCATTTTCTTGGATATTTCAATGGTAGTCATTCCCTTGCCAAGCATTGATGTGGTTTTCTCTCGATCAGCATCGTTAATCCGTTTTCTCTCCCATTTTTCAATACTTGCATAATCAAGCCCGACACCTTTAAACATCACTTTTTTAATTTTCTTAAAAAACAGGATTATTGACCTGAATATTGCTACGTATATTACCTGAAAAGGTAGAAAGTAGTTTGATTAAACGAATTACACCAAAATTTCGGCAGTAAAACTCAAAACGTAATTTTTATTGCATAATCAAGCCGCACCCATTGTAGTGTTTTGTACAAAGGAATTATTATGTTTTGGCTTTGCAAAAAGTAGAAGGATATATTTACATTCTTCTTACTTAATATCGCTGAAGCATGGAGAAAAAAGCCCAGTCATAGTAGGTAAAAGTCAAGGAATAGCTAATGCTCGTGAGGAAGTATCAGCCGACACTTACCGAAGGTAACGTCGAGGTCATCATCGGGAGTTGGATTTCTGCAAGAATACAGTTATTGGTAATCTCATATTAGCCCTTCAAACATTTCACAATTGCCGAAATCTCTAAATACCCTGATCAGTATTTATTTCTAAAGGCAGCCAGACTAAGTGCAAGTTTGTTATACTCATACACACGGATATAGAGGAAGAGCAGAGATTACGTTGACTTTTTCAAAAGTGATGTATTTCCTTTGAAAAAATAATTTCGAAAACCCTGCTGCTGATAGTAGTAATTTTTCGGTGATGGCGTAAATATCATTTGATCCAGCTGCACCGTCAATTTTGTAGTTACATTAGCAATTTTTTATGTTGCTTCAGTAGCAGTTGTATTTGTGCAAGGGGTAAACTATAGTGACAATAATATGGGGCCCAACATGCTACAGATGCTCTGAGCCGAAGTGAACAAGTGAAGAAGCTCTGCTACATCCCGGTATGTGGTATCGTCAGAAACAAATTTCATTCATCGAAAGCAGCGTATACTTAATTTTTTTCTATATACAAACTATGACGTCTGCATGATTCTTATATCCAGTCCAGAGACGTCCTGAAACTCTGCCTCTTGTTAAATCCGCCAAGGAAGTTCTGTTATTGTCGAATTTCTTTGTCAGTGAAATTGTTGGTCTGTCTATTTGTCTTTCAGCAGCATAACTCAAACAGTTTGGACGCATCTTTACGAAATTTAAAATAATTGAGAGGAGGAACAGAAGATTAACGTGTGGTAGAAATCTGTTCCGCCGTTTGTTTGTGTGCCTCTATTTTTAGTATAACTCAAAAAATTATCGAATGATATTTCTGAAAAACTTGTTAGAATTGTTCGCTAGATTACGAAGAGTAAATAACAAAATTTTTGTCATGATCGGTTTATTTGTCTCTGTTTTTGATTTTATATTTGTCAGCAACATAACTCAAAAAGTCATACAAGGTAAAGTCAACTTGACAGCACCCCTAACTGGGAAACCCGCATGCACTGGTTTGTGCTGCAGAAATAGACCAACAGGCACCAGAAGAGTATACGGCTGCAGTCGACCACAGATGTCTAGAGCTATGGCGCCAGTGGCGGAACACTCCACGCGACAATATCTGCGACCCCTAACACTCCCTATCGCTGGGGAAGGTCAGTAAGCCGCAGCAGTATGCAGACCGGATGCTGACCGCTCACATCAAGCGCGCTAAGAAAATACCCAGTAGGGAACTGGGCACGAACCAGCGACCGTGAGAGTCGAATTCAGACGCTTTAGTCTGAAGCGGATTTTTATAAAATTTGCAGGAAAAGGTAGATATGTGAAAAAACATAAATGATCAAATTTTGATAATCAGTCTGTCCTTTTGTGCGTTTGACTAATGTTTGTGCTAATGTTTGTCAGAACATAACTCAAAAAGTTCTGGACAAGAATATGACATGGGTTGATACTACTGTCAAGAGGCGTACATGACAGGACCCAGTTTACACTTTCTGGTAGCATTACCTTACTTGGTGGAGGTATGCACTTTGAGAGTGCACGAGTAGTTAATATTTTACATATTTTAAGAAACGATAGTTATGAAGTTCAATAGCTAATATTTATAGAAGTGAGTTTGCAGGGGACATATCTAAAATTGGGGACTAAAAAAACTGCCACAGTTCCTCTTTGAAAAAAAAATAAATAAATGTAATTGTTCCTCAAGGCATTAAAAAAGTGTTATGGTACCATAGAGTAATTTAGTGCAACACTAATAGCTAAATTATTCCTCCAGCTTACATGTACAGTAATCCTATTTTTAAACTGCTGCATGGTCACGTATTATACATACCTACTTGAGATGCAGAAACACTTAACCAGTAATGTATATGATTTACTATTTCCTGTGCAGTATTCGACACTTTTACCTTCTTGTCCAAAGTGTCTATTTTGCTTTAGCAGTTTTTTTTGTGGCTGTTTGGTCAGCTGATGCTATCGTACCAAGCACGTGCTTAGTTAATCCACAACTTTAAACTCCGCAGCTTTTAGCCTTCCTATTATGTTGAATTACATGGAGGACATCAGCTACTTACCCCGTGCGTGCGAAGTTCGTCCACAGTTTCACCATTTTTCGACGGATTTCGATATCTTCGGGCTGTTTTAGAGGACGTTTAAAGACGAAATCTTCAGTTGGCTCACCAAAAAGGTAGATCAAGTCTTCGCAGTGTAGCACATCTGTGTAGTACATCGTTTGGCTGTATAAAACAATTAAGAAGTATAAAATGTAGCTTGAAGTAAAGGCTCGGCAGTTCACTATAAAGTTTTTACATGCAAAAATATGTGCAATACAAACGGGAAAGATAGTCCAGAGAACTACGAGGGTCGTTCTACAAGCAATACCTCCTATATTTTTATTCCGCCCGAAAGGCTTACAAAGTGCATGGTTATGATCAGTGAACTTATCCACGCACGACCTGAAAGTTCCACATCTCTGTTGAAGATATTGACGGTGAGACACTTCAACTAACAATCCCTGTCATGGAGTGCGTCAGAAGTAGAGGTGTGTCAGTGTATTCCTAATGGCAGAAAGAATTGAACCAATAAGCATTCATCGGCGCCTGGCGAACGCTTACAAAGGTGATGCAGTTTATGTTAGCACGGTTTGAAGATGGGATCGTCGATTTCAGAGTGGAAACAGAGATGTGAAGTGACAAAGTGTGCTCCGGACGCCACGCACAACAACCCCCAGAAAACTAAGTACGCCTCGATCAACTCATCTGCACCGATCAGCGGAAAACGTTGCATAAAATGGTTGAAGGATTGGATATGGGTGTCAGGGCATTGAAAACGACGTTATCATGCCTAGGATGCAACAATGCGTATGCTATAGGTGGTTAGCAGCAGCCTCGCGTGCTGAACTGGTGGAACTTTAGGTGTCGAGATCGATTCCGAGCCAGATCAGCGATCTTTACGGTTCTCGGTGAGCTGAGTCTGTGAAGTTGCTTGATGCGCACAACTACCGTAGGGGCACTTGCTTTCCCTAAAATGGGAGCGTAGGAGGAAGCGAGGGTCGTTTAACCTTCCAACGAAGGCGCCATAGTTCGTGACGGTGGGTGGTCCATTGCAGCTGTACTTACTTTTCTGGAGCCAGTTAGCCTATATCTGCAGAACGAACCAGTTCTTGTGAGTTTCTCAGAGGAGGGTGCTGTCAAGTCAACTGTACGTTTACGTGAATGCTCAAGCAGGGGAAAAAAAAAAGGACCACCGCCTGTCAAGGCTCTCGTTCATCGCTGAGAAAGTGCACTGAGAATGGTGGTGACAGCATCGGAAATTAAACACTAGAACACAATAGGTTGATCACTTTAGTGGCGCAACTATTGTCTTTGTAGCTCTTCAACTTTTTTTGGGAAAAAATTAATAGGTGGGCTTTACTTATGGAATGACTTTAGCATTTTACTTCAAAATATGAATGCATACTTTTCATAGATTTTCCTGTGAATAAGATCACAATAAACATATGAAATATGCATGGAATTTTAGTTGAAAGATATTAATTCTCAATTGTTCTTTACGGCTGTCATGATCCTTAAGTAATACGAGGCGAGCTGCTTATCAGCTACTCATAAGTTTATTTGTTAAATTTAGAAGTTTCATCACATACATTTCACCAACACATGTAGGGAAGTAGCAGAATCAAAATATTGAAATGGGAAAATAAAGCCGTATAACTTCAGTTGAGGATGGTTACATAAGGGCAATAACCCTTACACAATATATTTTTAGTGCCTTGATGATGTAAATTGTAAATTATATGTGGTGACTGTATTTGTCGTATTGGTCTTCAAATTTTTTTCCAATTTTCTATGTAGGTGAACTTGTATTAGTAAAAATTTTAGTTTTCGTATCTGCGTAGTAATTTAAAAGTAATTATTCTTTGCACAACACATGAAAGACCGTAGACTCTGTAATTTGAATCAAAGTCATTTAAAAACTGATGCAGTTTCCTAATTACTACCCCGAACTTGTTACTTACAATCCTTCGCGAGAGAAAAATCAAACAAAGGAATTTTAGCTGCAGGAGATTTGTAGTCGAACTGATAGACAAAGATATTTTTGTTTTTACGTTGCGCCAGTTTATCCTGAGCCATAACACGAATGGTGGAGTCTGCAGGGTACCACATCAGCCGGTCGCCCTCCATCTGGTACGAAAATAGAAATCAGAGAGAGCTAACCAATTCAGCTTTAATATTTACATTAAATTACTGTTTCCTATCAACATGGTGCAATCTTTACGAGTTTTTTTTCGCTTCGTTTTAGTTTTAAATGATCTGTGATACCACCGGAGTGGAAGGCATCATGGCTAGGGGTAGTCTCCTGTATAGAATTGGACTTCTTGATCAGTTAATGCACATTATTGACCTTATTATAATTTATTTTGTATGTCGATTGTATCCGCATTCGTAGGTGTGTTAGACGCCAAATATACAAGTATACTTAAATTGAATCCCTCATTAGCACATTTTGCTGTGCCTATGATATGTACGTGGATACTAAATTGAAGCTTTAGATATGTAGTATCTTTAGCTGCAGCACAATAACTCAACCGCCAATCTTTTCATTGTCTTATCAACCTAATCGACTTTTGGACTTTATAGTACTCACATCACTGACTGCTTTTAAAGAGTCCATCTCAAAATTTGTATTGCCAACGTAGTAATCGAAAATTTGTATTGCTTGCTTCAGCGGGGCGACGTCTCCCTCTCCAAAGTCCAGAAACACTGGAGCTAGCTCTGCGAAATTGGCTAGCATTGCAGAACGTACACTTTCTTCAAAGTATAATTCTGCAAGCAAAATAAAGAAATTAAATTCAGCAATTTAAGCGGAGCTTCGATCATTTAAAATGACATGACCTGTTATGAGTGTAGAATGTAATGAATACTTAATGAAAATTAATTTCGTCTTCTCTAGGGAATGCAACACAATATGATGGAGTACGGTGCGGTCCTCTTCCGCGATGATCGGGTCGGTCCGGTCCAGAAACGTTCCTGTATGGTCCGCTCTGGTACGGTGCGTCCGTTTGGTACGGTCGGCTCCGGAATGTTCCGCTCAGGTTCGCCCCGGTACGTTCCAGTCGTTTCCAGTCCGGTCCGGTCGCTCCTGACCGGACGTCCATGATGATACTTACAAGGTTAGCGCAGGCTGAGCAATTTGAATCTTTCCTTAACATTATCTTGCTTCGCGGAGGTATGCGCTCTGAAAGTACATTTCTTGTTTTCTATGAAATAAGCGTAGACTGCTGTCGTCTTACGCGAATACAATTATTCTTATCATAACGTAGATTGACAGAAAAACTAAGTGATTAAGTTCGTCATGTATTTATATAGGGAAAATTTTAAAAATTAGTTAATAAATTTATATTCTGTTTTATTGACGTAGGCTGTAAGGAATACTTAATGACTAAATTTATTTTCTGTGCTATGGGCGTAGAGTTTAACGGAATACTTGGTGATCAAATTAACTTTTGTTACATAAATAATCTTATTGCATGGAAAGAAGTCCAGAACAGTATATTCATTTTTAAGTTTTTAATCCTTAGTTTCATAGGTACTCTAATTAATATAATATATTGTAGCGACGTCTCCATACATAAACCTTCATTGTAATAATTGTGAACTCGATAGTGTCTCATTCTACATAATTATAGCGACGTTAATTAAGTCTGGGAGAGAGCGATTTTAATGATAATTTTCTGGAGCGGATGATCGTTTTCGGTGACTAGACAATAAAGAGAGCGAACGAAACAAGCAGCTGGTTCTTAATTGTAATCACCAATATCTACTAATTAATGATGGCATCTCTATCGAGGAGTCAGTATCATGTCTTTGTTGTGAAAATAAGCTTTGTTGTTCTCTGAAAACTTCGTCAGAATTTGCAAAAGCCTTTCTGAAATCCTTTTAGTTGTTCTCTACTGCTGGCTGCTAATTGAAGGTAGATATAATCAAATGTTATTTTCTACAAGCATGTCAAAATATTCAGTAGCCACAGCAACGTCTCTGTTGTGGAAGGAATAATGAAATCAGTCCTCGGGCTGCTCTAAAGATTTAATTTTTTGACTCCTAGGCTGGATTGTATTTTCCTACATAAAATGCATGCATTTCATGTTGCATTGTAGTATTAGTAATATCTCTCTATGGCAGACGAAACTTCGAGTGAATATCAGTAATTTTTGTTTCCGCTGCCTTTTCTATGAGTCAGTATCATAGGGGAAAGAAGGTATATAAATTAAAATTTTTGACCCACAATCGTTTGAATGCGCAAATGTAGCTGCTTTTGGTTGTTGGAAGCGAAAGGTTGCCAATGGTTTGTGAGTATAGTATCATCGTTTTAAATAAACTTATTGGACTGTGAATGACATCAAAAGCGTCGTAAAATTACGAGTAAATATTATACATATACACTGTGAGGGGCACGAATACGGTGACATAGTGGTGAAAGATTTACTGTTTTATCTTTATTTTGACGACGTAATAGCTTTTATATCCAGAACATAAGAAAATGTTGCTTCGAAGTTGAGTCTTCTTCTTTGACTTTGTTAATATTAGGATGAAGTAACAAAATGAAAGCGAAAACTTCACGTTATGGCTTTCCTTATCTTAATAGAGGGTTTGAATATTTATTAGGCCCCGAGCAAACAGTTACCACATTACCACAAGGTGTGACCCAGACATGGTTTACCTGTCCTAAGCTTATTAACTAGGTCAGGGCAATCAACGAAAGAGTTTCATTAGGTCACACCCATCAAACTCAAGTCCCAGCTACTCTGAAGGGTGAATTCCTTAATTTGACGTCCTGTGGGCTAATCATAGAATACAACGTACGTGTTGTCATACGTGTTCTATCTGAGACAAATCATTTTTTAGTTTGGGAAGCTGTGTTAATAAGCAGACCTACGATTCTATCCGCTACATTGGCAAAAAAAAAAGCAATCAAAGTGTTATGCATAATGACAAAAGTCTGACGGAAAATATACAATGTTCAACTTACCCTGAGTGAGAGCAGCGCCTTCATCTCTTGTGATGCCAATCATCACGTCTACTTTTTGGTTACGATGTTCTTTTACAAGAATTTCTGGATCATCTTGCAGGAAGTTCTTGTGTACCCGAGGAGCCATCACTAGGGGAAAGAAGCCTATTTTCTGAAGGGGAAAAAAAAGAATAATACGAGTCTTCTGAAGCATAATTAAATTTTCAGTGCTTTTTGAAATGAATAACTTTTATAGAGTGAAACGGTAATGTTGCAGGTATTGCTCGTGATACATTGAGATTTTAGCACGGGAAAGATAGCAATTCCAGGCGTGATTAGCATTTAGCATTTTAACATGGTGCAATTGATGGAACTTGCAACGATTAATAGGACTGGTTCGTGAATGATAAAAATACTGTGAAAATAATCCACAGAATTAAAGACATACAATATTTAAATGTAGTTCTCTTAGCATGACAAATCATAAGATAGTATCGTTCGGTCTACTTACCATTGAGAGAGAAAAATGCTATGTGAGGTCGTCGTACCTTGCTTTTTTCATATAACTTATCATGAAAGAACGACGTCATAGCTCGACAATAATGACCGACTACTTTCACGATTAACGTTCATTGCATGTTATCTTTAGCTTCTATCATTCATAAAAGACTTGCTGTTCACAATAGATGCTTCTGATAATTTTTTGGCATAAAGCTGTGGCCTACTGGACGGTGACAGTACATTAAAGGAACTTCAGGATGACTTCAACTGTATCACTAAGTGGACCGCAACCGGGTACAAGGACTTCAATGTTGACAAATGTTCAATGATCCATGACAGACATAATTATACTGAGCCCCAGACTGACGATGAATGGCACTGAACCTAAATCTGATGCAGATTTTCAACGCAAACGTACTAAAAGCACGCGCATCTTCTATCAAGATTACTGGATACTCTAGAGTTTATTTCAAAAACACCTTTTTATCCCGTCCCTCATAACTTCTATTCTCAATGAAGTACTGAATTAAAAAAAAAATTTCCGCTCCCTCAATAGGTTTTTTTAATAAACAATACCTACTTGAAATATATCGGAGAGTTTTGTCTCTGAAACTAGTAGGCATCTCTATGCAATCTACGTTCATTACGTATGTGATTCAGTAGATATGTCTTCGCTAATTGCTCACTTTGAAACCATAATTCAAACTCACGTTGAATACGAGAGCCAGCTCAGTTAGAGTCTCTGCAGGCGCTGCTTTCATACACTGTATGACCTCCTCGCTGGTCATGTGGTCGACCAAGCAGCTCTCGTACTGGGAGTCGCTGTCTTTGTATTCCGCACAGTCCACTCTTTGCTGGACGTGGCCTTTGGTGCCGCAGTTGAGGAGTTTGGCCATGTGGTAGGCAACCGCCCGATGGCCGGTAGTCACCGCCCAAGAGGCAACCGCTGTGCCGGACTGTATGATGGCTCGCTGGAAGTAGCCTGGAGCAAAACTTTCGGTTGATATGCATGTTTTTTCTTCAGAGCTAAGTTGTTACTACAGAACTTAAATGAAAGTTCTGGGTACATTTTAAGCACTGATAAGTATTGCATAAATATTCTCTCTTTAAGAAATGTATCAGCAACACTGCGCCGTTAACATTGGAAATCGGTTTCACATATGATTATGTAACAAGAGTGACTAGGCTATGCAAGAAGGTACTGCTCTCTCTTTATAATTGGTAGTAGACGAATCAATAGGTCCATTCCCAGAGAGGAGCCACGACTCAGGCTCTATCAGGTAAAAGAAAGGTAATCACATAATATAAAGCGAAGACCTACGCGTAGGAAGAGATCGTGTAGGTATGATTAGATACAGCAGATATGCAGGCCGTTCAGCTTATATGAGATGACAAACGATGGAACAAAAATGACCTCTAAAGATGCTAGACGCAAGGAGTTCATGAATCCTAGAGGAGGAGTTCAAAGTTGTGGAGGGTGCTGCTCTCAGAGTGTTGCTTTCGACGTATTCTTATAGATGATTTTCTTAAGTAATCATCATATGCAGACGCCTCTTCATATTCTTGTCTTGTGGTTTGCTGCTCTTCAATTTTTTTTTATTTTGGCATGTGCGCTAAGAACTCCTACAAGCGATGGAACGTTAGTAGAAGGTAAAAATGTCCTCTGGAAGTGATTTTTGCCCTGATGTATTGCAATATAAAGATACCTAGCAGGAATCAAAGAAAAACAACACGTCGTACTATGCAGATAAAACTCTAATGTCCTTTACCTAGAGATGTGTGCGACAGCATTTGCAGATGAACAGATCCAGCTCCGGCGCTCTCTCCAAAGATGGTGACTTGGAGAGGATCTCCTCTGAAACTGGGAATATTCTTCTGCACCCACGCGAGTGCTGCCGTTTGGTCCAACATTCCCATGTTTCCAGGCGCTGCTTCGTCTTCCGTTGACAGAAAACCTGAAAAGTGAAGGTCTTGTCTAAATAGCGGAGTTCCCACCGAATGATACCAATACCCCACTATCCGTTCGTCATATGTGAGTATCATTCTTATGTCGTTTTGTTTTTTGTAGTACTTAAAGTAATTGTTACTAAGAAAATTCACTGCATTCTAGGGTAAAACTCTATTAAACAGGTATATCTCTATACGGAAAATTGTATTCCTTGTAGTATTTTGTTAATCACATTTGAAAATTAATTTTCTACTCTTGCATATTCCATACTAACCTCTAATTTGCTCTCCGTGTTATTTTACGAAGGCTATTTTGAAAGCCGCTTCTGCTAGCTGTGTCTGCACAAGGATTGGTGATACATGTACTGTAGCTTCTAATTAATGACTACGAAACGACGATAAAACAATAATTACAGCTGTACAGTCCTGTAATACAGCTGTTGATAAATTTATTGTTGATTTAATCGAAAATAAATTTGTTGATAATTCTATCTGGTACGTTCTCTTGCATTGATTGCTCACTCTTGGAGAAAAAAGTAATTCGACTCGCTGACCCTTACCATGGTCTGCACACCGTATCTACGATGAAAAGTAACCGATGAGTTGGGTCTGTAGCGGATCTGCCATCATTTCAACACCTTGGTTCCACTTAGTACATAACTGGTGTAAACTGTTAGGAAAACTGCTAAAATAACAGCTGAGAATGCGAAAACGGTCAGCAATACAGTCTGATAAAAATTCGTTGAAAATTTTTCTACCAAGTTAACATAAATTATTAGAATTGTTTGGCCTTGCAGATATAAGTAAATAACCTGCAGTAAAACCGATAAATTTAAAAATTGTATTATTTTATCTCATAAAAATGTAATTGTGGTAAAACATTTCGTAGTTTCTCTGTGTATGGAGAAACTGTAAAAATTCAGGAATTTTAGTAAAATGAACAGCTCATTTCACAATTATTTCCGTTTACCACCGAACAGGAGCCTATTTAATTTATCCAAGGCCGGACCTATGCAGCGGAGAACTCGGGGCAAGTCTAGCTGGAGGCGGAGGGGGGGGGGGGCGGCAAATTCAGCGGAGGGGCACCGGAAACCACTGCCGGCAGAACAGCAAGTAAAACGTTTGTTCAATTACCATACGTAGAACACAGAATGTATCTATTTCATCTGCCAATTAAAGATCAGAGTGCTTTTGTTGGGAGAAACTTCGATTTCTTTGTGCTAACTAACCACATGCAAGACTTTCTTCTGTTGGGTGAGCAGATGCAAAAATAAATGTCTGGTCAATCGACAGCCTAACAATTTTGCTTTCTGTAAAATTTCTAACAGCGTACAGTGTCGAGGGCTCTATAAAAGTCGCACATAGTTAAAAAATCTCTGGTTACAGAGTCTCATCCACTAAATCCTACAATTATTGTAGTTAAGGATTTTCACACATCAATTCATACGCACCGAGCGTGTTAAGACGGTACTGGATGACCACCAAGACGATGTCTTCACTCAAGAGGGTGTATGGCGGATATTCTGTCGCAGACCCCCACTGGTAACCCCCTCCATGGATATATACCATCACTGGTAGGAGGGTATCATCGTCGCTGGACTGAAAAAGTTAATTGTTTTTTTGCATCATAGGATATTATCACAAAATGGTTATATATTGTATATAATTATACACCGAGTGACTAAATAGAAGTCATTAGCTGCATTTCTAATAATTCTATGGTTTTTATTTGCTTTAGTTACTTTCTAGTTCAGTTGTTTAGAGTAAATGTATGTGGCAACATTCTAGAGGTGATAATCAAATATGGCTAGCTCGTGGAAAGGACCTGGTAGAATTTGATACAGGGTGATACATTGGGTTCCATCAAACCGAAAAACCAACGTGGGATATCAGCACAGTAACCTATTTAAGTATCAAAAGGATGCCGAGAATAGTAGCTAGCTGCATGGAAGCAAGATGGCGAACACGTTTCATTTCATGGGAATTGTGGAAAGCCTAACATTGTGGATGACAGAGACAGGCGCTCGTTAATTGAGGATATTTGTAAACAAAAAATCGATCTGGTGCACAGTAAATGAATAAATGATCACTAGTGAGTTTTATGAAGCCCTGCCCCCTAAAAAATTCTAAAAGGACTGAGCGTTGAGAGTCTAAGAAAATGCATTCAAGTGAATGCAAATCCACCAGGAAGCCATTAGTGTCAGTAACAAATTGAAAAATGATTGTTATCTGCTCGAGAACATTGAGATTGGACTGTTGAGGATTGAAATAATGTAATGTAATCCGATGAGTCAAGATTCCTCCTCTTTCAGAACAATGGTCGTGTTAGGGCATGGTAACAGACATATGAAACTAAGGATCTATCTAGCATCGTCCTTTCAACGGACGTTCATCTCTCTGATGTAAATGAAAATTTAGTATCCCTGATGCACTCAAAACAGGACTTTGCTGTTTGACAAAAGAGTAGCAGAGAAGAGTAGCAGAGCTATGTATGTTATAAAAGGTATACAATAATGAGATGCATTGGTTGTTTTCTTCTCTCCCTGCTCTCAAGGTTTTTTGGGAGAACGACTCGTGCTGCGTGCGGAGCGCACTCTTTCACTTTGGAGGCTGTCATATGTCGAACTAATCAGTTCTGTCGGTGCTTCGTGCCCTGGTCGGCTAAATTTTGAAATTTGTTGCCGGCATCGGCTTTCAATCGTATTGGCCTGCAGGCGTTTAAGTCAGCTGTTAATGGTTTTTTGCTGGATTTCCTTTAGCAGCGTTTTTTGCTTCCAGGTGTTGCATGTGCAACGACGATGTGCAATCTTAATGATTATATATGATAATATTCTCCTATAATTATTCTTTTACATCTGATTATTGTTATATATATATATATGTTTATATGCCTGTACATCACCCACATTTACAGATAAGCTTATTGCGAAAGGTTAGTTAAATTCATGTTTATACGCCAAGGACATGAATGGCTATACTCAACGCATTACCCAAACTAATTTTATGATGTGCAATTACATTGATTAAGTGATTAGTCGAAGTTTTGTCTATGCCAAAGGCAAGCAAGATTAATTAAATTCAACATATATAACATAAATCGTGTGTTTATAGTTATGTTTACGAGCAAGGCGCCAATGTCGTAAATGACTAGCTAGGACCATGATTTTACATTTTATAATCGTGAACATTTTACATGTACGTATACATCATGACAGTGCACTGATTATATCTTTCCTGTACTGAACACATATCAACAGGAAGTGGTAGAGGCTACCTGAGAGTTGTTTATTGTTACATTTATCATGCATTATTGGTTATGATAACGAATAGATTATTATCATTTATTATCGTTAAATATTTATTGTCAACTGTCCAACCGACGCGGTATTAGAGATAATATCACGGATGCATCGATACGAGTTCGAAATGTTATATTATTTTGATGGATTCCGATGATTATTTTCATATAATGTGAAATAATGTGAAGTATTGTTCGTAATATTATTTTAATTTTTTCGAAGAGGATTATAATAATTGTTCATTATGATTACTTCAATGTGAATAATTGTTCATTATTTTGTTACACTTGAAGCGAAATAATGCATTGAGATAAACAGTGTTAATCTCTAGCGCTTAGTTACCGCTTGCGCAATTTTTCTCTGGGAATCGGTAGGAGTCACGTTACCTTCTATCATATTCAGGGGAACTACTTACTGTTTCAAGCACTACACATGCTTAGGAACACGAATAGTTAATCGTTATATGGATAGAGTTCGTGATGCATTCAATTGCTGTTAATCACAAGCAAGCTTTCTGTGAATGTCTCGATAATGTAAGTATACGGACTATCAACGGTATAGATAGTTAATACACATATTCACAGGTACCATTGCTTCAATAACTACTGTTATTTATTGTTTACAATAAAACTGATATTAAAATAAACTGCAAGTGCAACATATATCAAGACACTGATTGATACAAACATTGTCATTAAACACTTAATTGCTGCAAATACATATATGCAGACATTAACAATGCCCACAACACAAGTGGTCGAGAGTTCGTTAAATGTTTTGTTGCTGGAAAAACATAATTACTCGAATTCTCAGCAAAAAAAAAAAAAAATGGTACGCAAGAATTTAACATCAACCATTCAAATAAGATCGTAACGCGCACCATCAACATCCAATTTTGCAACATGCCTATTGCTGCAATGATTAGAATATGACGTGCACATCTTGGTATATTGACGTGCTACTCATTTCTATACCGCCGAGGAATAAGTTCAACCCCTCAAGTTGACGCTTGAATTCATTTAATTCATTATTGTTATAACTTCCGGAAGTAATAACAATTTAGATGCTGAGGGATGTGACAGCGCCAATGCACAGCAGATGTGATGCGCCCTTAACAGCTATAAATACTGGCTGGAACATACAGAAGTCAGATCCAACTATTAGAACCTCCTTGGTCAGATCATAGCACCGCCGACGACCACACGGTCTATGCAGCGCGGGTGTGACACTCAATCCCGCTGGAACACCTGTCTATACTATCGGTCTAATATCTAGAGTGCTTGTGCAAGAGACATTAGCATAGTGCACCAATGTAGCCATCATATAGTGCTATAGACTACCTGATAGTAATGTCAGTGATAACCTGTGCTATATACTGTGAATATATGGAATA
>LQNS02278171.1:19435760-19451220 GCA_001587735.2 Parhyale hawaiensis | reverse complement strand
CTAGTCATCGCTGGAAGGTCCACTACCGAGTGCCTCTGAGCCAAATTTCCTTATATCTTCTTCAATTATTCACACCATTGACGCAGTATCTCAGTTGCCAATACGGGGTTTTAGATTTTTGTGCATCAACTTCACGCTAATTTGAATATCACTCCTGCAAATGTTCATCTGCAATTTGAGCAGATAACAGTAATAACAGTTTCTTTAATTTTCTTGGTGATCCTTTCTTACTTTTCCAGCTATCTAGCCCGGTAATGGTTCCTTTCCGAATCACAATATTCCGATTTCTCGACTGGCTATCTGTCAAACATTAACCAAAAAGCACAAATGAACAAACCGATCATCACCAAAATTTGATGATTCTGGCATTCCTGGCAATTCGTACTCAATTCGTAATTTCAAATATTAAACTAAGGTTTATTTCATCAAATAACTACGAGTGTCTACAGATTTCACTAAAACTTAACGTTTCAGGATTGTCAATCTCTCATCATCAGAAAGTTAAGAGATACAGGCTTGAAGTTAAAAGAGTAATTTTATTTGAAATAACCTAGGTTTGGGTCGATGGAAACAGGGGGAGACCTAAAGGCGAATGACCGTGGAACGCTTGGCAGGTTGTTATACAAGGGTCGGACGATATATGGGATGCGGAGAGAAAAGAGCAAGTACAGCCGGAGGAAAAACGTCAGTCATGGATCGTGAAGAGTGGTACAGCTGTGGTAATTATATTGAGGCTGGGTTTTGTTTTATGAATATTAAGTGATTTTAGAGTTGTAAGTTCTATTGGATTGGAAAATTCTATGATAGAGAAGTCTCTTCTGCTAATTGGATGGTTGTTTTGTTCTGCATGAAGACGGGGGAGCGGAAAACTTTCCTCTCCGAAGCCTACCCTCATATAAACTTCAGGTTCATTAACAAAAACACATTTACTATAGGATCCCATTTTAAATTTAAAGATGAGCCTCCCATAAATCTTCTGTCCAGTGTTGTGTACGAATTTTCTTGCAAGAGCTGCTCAGCTATGTACATCGGCAGCACTGTACAACATTTCTAAGCCCGCGTTGACCAACATCCGTGTATATCCAGCAGAAGAGGCTTACCACTTACAAAACCTACAACTTCAGCTCCCTGTCTTCTTTCAGAACAAAACAACGATCTACTTAGCAGGAAAACATTTCTATCATAGACTTTTCCAATCCAATATAACTTACCACTCTAGAATCACTTTATTTCCAGCCTCAATATAGTGACCACAACTGTACCACTCTTCACGATCCATTACTGACGTTTTTCCTCCGACTGTACTTGCTCTTTTCTCTCCTCATCCCATTTCGTCCGACCCTTATATAAGGACTCCCCAAGCGTACCATGGTCATTTGCCTTTTAGGTTCTCATCCTGTTAGCATCGACCCAAACCTAGGTTATTTAAAATATAATTACTCTCTTAACTTCATGCCTGTATCTCTTAACAATTTGATGATGGGAGATTGACAATTTCAAAACGTCAAGTTGTAGTGAAAACTATCGGCACTCGTAATTATTTCATAATTTCTTTTCATAACTTTTTGTGTTATATTACAGGCAAACATAAAACAAGCATAGAGGCAAACAGATTAACACAAAAATTTGGCCATTTGCACTTAGAAACATCCTCAACAATTCATGCAAATTTCATAAAGCTCTGTCTATACGTTTTTGAGTTACGCTACCAAGGAAAAACAGGCAGACATGAAAGCTAACAAACGATTGAACGGATCGTCACCAAAAGTTAACCATCTGGTTCCCAGGAACATACCTAGCAATCGCTGTGAATTCCGTAATGCTCCCTACATAACTTTGTTGAGTTATCTTGGTGATAGACAGATTGTTTAACATACGAACCCAATAAGAAGATAACTTCCTTGGCTGAGGTAAATATTCAAGCACGTCTCAATGTAGGCAGACTCGTGCAGGTAAGGCTCAGTGAAAGGTTATATACGTTCATCCATTTATTGTCCACTGACTACGTTTGCTTTAACTGTAGAAACTGGCCTATTTTCTCTCTAGGAAAGACTTGGCGTAAACAGTGCTTGGAACACAATCAAATTTACCTAGAGTTTCAAATAGCCCGGCAATAATGGTCACTTTCAGAATCACAATATCCCAATTTCTTGACTGGCCATCAGTTTAACAAATCCCACTACGCTTAACATGTCCAGAATTTCAAACGAGTGTGTCACATTGAACTCTATAGAATCGTTTTACAGATGTTTAGAAGTAATCAGCTTTCGTTTGAGATCATTGTGAGACGAATTTTGTGATGCAAACTTGATTGTTGGCAGTTAAAAGAATAATTGGTTAAGAGTTAGTGCCTGACACTCAATTATTCAGCCAGTTGAACCTGGTGCACCTGCGGTATCTATGATGTAATTCCGGTCAAATCAAGCCTGTTGGGCTTGACTTCGCCTGCCAATCGATGTCACATTCAGTCAGATTACCTTGCTTGAATTAGACTCGCTGTGGTCAAATGAGTTTGTCGGTCTGGCCTTCATTTCTTATGACCAGACGTTACACTGCGGTCAGTTCTAATTGCAGAACATCGAAACAGTTCGGAATTTGGTAAGGGAATGAAATTGAAACAGTTTGTTCGACTAGGACACTTTTTTTAGTAACCCAGCAGAGGGGTTGATGACAGCTTACAGTAAATGGGTTTATCTAATGTATATTTTGTTTCTAAAAGCCCTACCAATGACTTTACAATGACTAAACTGGTAAAATGAAACTGTCTTAAAGAATCCCAAAGTAATTTCTTTTAAATTAGAAACTAAAGAAACAGCTAATGTGACAACAGAATACACCACTTCTAACATCGAGTTTTACAGTTCTTGCCGCTTGTTTTGATCTGCTTTAGATGTGGGGCTATCCCCTGCATTTGTAGACTTTGGTTCTTCTGTTGCTTCTTCAGTTAAGTTAGAGACAAACTCGGGAAACAGGTTGAAGTTCACTTTGAGTGGTAGTTGACGCCAAAATTCTCGGATCTGCACAAAGGTGATGAAGGATAGTGCAATAACTTCAACCAGTCCAAACTGTGTACAGTTTTCAGAGGCATAACTGACAGAGGAATACATGTACCTTGTTAATACTATAGCACTTTCAGCATAAATATAAAAACATATAAAGCGCGTTTTGGTGAACGAATATATTTACAGTAAATACAAATATCAATATGTTAGTTTAGATATATGCACAAAACAATACAGTTTTAATGAGACTCTGTCTACAAACGATTGAAGAACAATCATAGTCAGAGGATTGAAGAAAAATGACCGTGTCATACCTCTTTTTTGGGGTCGGTATCGTCCATTTTTAATTCTTTGCCAATCCGGAGTACTCCCGGGTAGTCGGTTGTGAATGGCTTCCACTGGACCGGGTCATTGTTTGGCGTAGGATTTCTGGAACAAAATAAAATATACTAGGAATCATAAAAATTCAGTCAACATTACTGCCGTAAGTTCACATGAAAACTTAGACAATGACGACAAGCTCATAGTGATGGAAAACTATGAAAAATAAATTTACTTGAAAATTATGAATAATACCTATAGTGCTCATACTGCCATATGTATGCAGAGAAATAATATGCTTATATCCTGTTAGGATGGATAATATGATACACTCTGCATGTCAAGAACAGCTTTGGGTATACATGTCAATGACGTCATTATAGTCATAGTTTACCGTACCCCGTTTTGGCAAAGTTGGTCCACATCTTGACCATCTTTCGCCGCATTTCGATATCTTCTTGTTGCTCCAGTGGAAGAGTAAAGGTCATATCTTCAGTTGGCAGTCCAAAGAGGTATATCAAATCGTCGCAGTGCTGTACATCTGTAGAAGAAGAAAAGTTTTAGATCATAGGTGTATTGGATACAACCAGTGCTGCCGATGACTGAGATAACCCTAAATTATAAAGTTTACATGGCACCATCATGAGCACTAAACAACTCGCTCAGGGTGCCCCGCAATGTACTGGGCTGGTATTTGTATTTAACAAGCTGCGTGAGAGTCTTTACCCATTAGGGATTAGAACTAATTTGCTTAGTCTGTAAACCTACAAAGGTAAAGGCAACCTTGGCTGCACTCTCCACTGGGAAGCCCACACGCACTGGATCGTGCGGCAGATATAGGCGAACTTGCCCGAGAGAATGTACAGCTGCAACCGACTACAGGTCGCTAAGAACTGTGGAGCATTTAGCGGAAGGTTCAACGACACGTCATACACCTACTCTAAGGTAAGAACCCCACGATAGCTCTGCTCACCAAGCAAGTTTATTGATTCAGCGCTCCGAGGTGCCATGTCAACGACCGCTCCGCCCCAGCACGACCGTACAGCACGCAAGGTTTGCTGCTGAAACCAATATACATACATAGTTATCTAAATATATAACCATCATAGAAGTTTGTTCTACTCGCACCTCTAATTATCTAGGAAACCGGCTTGCAGTCTTACAATGTTTTTGATAAATGGTGTATGGAATCCAACCCGGGACATTTGCGTAGCGCGGGGCAACCGCAAGGCCAGCGCCGTGGCAGATAATAGCAAGCTTGCAGTACGTGGAACAACAGCAAGATTCTGAGCTACCATATAAAACGTAGACGTCACAAATTAGATCCTCGCTGTATTGAAGCAAGGCCGCGTTGCAATACTTGGTGTACTGCAAGCCTCACTTGTAGCCTTTACGTAGCACCGCGATGGGCTAAAAGCCCCCGTTCGATTCTATGAACCACCAATTCTATATTTGGTGGTGTGCAAGTGTACATACCAGTACACCTGCAAACATGGTGTAACTCTTCCCACAAGTTTAACTGATACACGTACAGAGCAAACCCTTGAAGATATTCAAACAGTACCGATCCATCACGCAGTATCTCAAGACCCCCCACAAGTTGCAACGAGTATCAC
This sequence comes from Parhyale hawaiensis, assembly GCA_001587735.2. Lineage (NCBI taxonomy): Eukaryota > Metazoa > Arthropoda > Malacostraca > Amphipoda > Hyalidae > Parhyale > Parhyale hawaiensis. The sequence continues at coordinate 19,446,281 of LQNS02278171.1, read as the reverse complement.
CAAAAATAATTCTGGAATCTGTTACCATCCTTAGAAATGCCAACAGTAAGCAGGAACATCTGATTCTTGAAGCTCTTTTTATTAATGGAGAAAAACCAAGCTTGAATAATCAAGAAGGTCGGGATCTCATACCACATGCACTAGAGATGAACCGAATGTCTGTTTTTAACATCAGTGAATGAGAATAGTTTGTTTTGATATTCGCGAATACGAATGTTCATTGAAAGTTTTATTTCTCAAGTAATATGACATTTTATTTGGATTCTAGAATCTGGAGTCAGGAATCTGGACTATTCGAAATTCGAATTCATTGTAAGAGCTTAGCCATAGAAAATTGAATAGCTAAATAAAATCAGTTAAATTTTCTTTATTTCCAGGATGCAGGACAAGGGCCTATTCTTACTTGCATCCCACCAACCTGTTTCCTTAGCCACCGCCCTTTGAAAGAGGATTAATTACTAGTAGATTGGCTACATTCACTAGATTTCATGCAAGCCATTATTACTGTTGCTAGTACAAGTATAAACTCCAAGTATTTAATAGTTTAATTCTATGATTAGCAGGTTGAACTTCAAAAATAAAAATTTTTCTGCACTTTCACCAGTCAGGTTACTTCGTGTTTCATCGTATACTAGGCCGGCAACACTAAAAAGACGCTCACTCGCAACACTAGTTGGCGGACAAGCAAGATAAGACTTTACTAACTGAGAAAAATTAGGATAAACATTCGCGTGCATCTTCCACCATTTCAGAGAATCTTCATCGGTAGATATGCGTAGACATTCGCAAAATATTCGCATGTCTACATGCGAATGCGAATATTGGAAACCATGCGAATATTCGGTCCACCTCTACACCACACATATTTTAGTTTTAAACCTGTAACTGTTTATACACGTAATACTGTATCTGTGCATCAAATTTAAGTCAATTTTAGCTTGACACAGATATAAAACAAATTTAGTAGTCTACCTCCTAAAATGTCATCTGTCACCCCGCCCCAGGAGGTTCGAGCATTCCTGGTTAGGAACCCCTGCTGTAGAAAATATACCACTAGTTGATGTCAGACCGGCGATTATAGTAGCTCGTTTCTACTATACCCGGCCATTATTTTACAATGCACGATTCTGGTGCAGGATGCCGCAGAAACGTTGTAGAGAATCCATATTAAAATTACTTTAGTAACGTGGCTTTCACTGATTGTCTAGGGGAAGACTCCTGCTTTGGTAAAAGAAGCTTTCAGTATATTAGAGAAGCTCGAAACAAATGAGTAAAAATCGAAAGTCATATACTTTTGAACGAGACCTGCGTTGCTAATGAACTGTTGCCGAACTATACGGAATCACGGATATATAAAAATATATTCGTATATAGAGAGAGAACAACTGATGTTATGGATTTCTTACAATCTTTTATGAGATTCGTATTTCCTACTTACAATTCTGTCCCAGGCTGAAGTCAAAGGTATAAATCTTTGCCGTAGAAGATTTGTAGCCGAACTCATAGACAAAAATGTTTTTGTTTTCCTCCTGCCCAACTTGATTCTGCACCATGACCTGAACCGTTGAGTCTGCAGGGTACCACATCAACCGATCGCTTACCATCTGGTAAAAACATCAAGGGAAAGAGGTACTTAATTTAACTTAACAGATGTCACATACTGTGGTGGTAACAATATAACTTTAATGGCCGAAGTTTTCTATAAAACTAACTATTTAGGAAAATGGTACTTCATGCAAAAGATTCATATTATATTGTAGACTGTGGGACACCTGCTTAAAATCCATTAAATAATTTTAACTTACTACTGGACGACCCGTGACCCGTTGGGTCATCATCACGATCGTTTTCGCTTTCGCAAAAAAAGCGGGAGCATAGACCACCCGCTATTCGGCTGTCCTCTTCTGCCCGTCAAGGAGCGGCCAGTTCGGTTCGATATCAACAGATTCTTTGCTTCTCTTACGAATATTCAACACCCAGGTTGTAAGCAAAGTCAAATTATTATACGTTACGTATTTCAGTTGTATTGCCAATGGAACCGCTAAATTGATCATGCCTGTTCTTGAGGCATAGCTCAGTTTAACTTCCGTATCACAGATACAATCGAATTAAAGAGCTAATCCATGGAAAGAATGCGACTGCCCCCCCCCCCAATACCTTGAATATCTTCCCGTACATAAGAGAAGAATCTATGTCAAACAAGACAAGAATGCAACTGCCTCCCCCCCCCTCCTTCCAATACCTTGAATCTCTTCTCGTCTAAAAGTGAAGAAGATGTGTCAAACAAAATACAAATAAACAAGACACAAACAAGACCGGTTCACAAACTTTCAGTATAATATAGATATGTTAAAATCTTTTCATGCTTCTCCACCTCTGCAACAAACACTTTTCATGATAGTTGACATTTTCCAGTGCATTGCAAGCAATAATTTCAAGTACCAGCACTTCTCTTATAATTCTATTATCAGCTCCTATTGATCGTAAACATACTCACAGCAGTGATATCATCAATAGATTCAATTTCAAAGTTGGCGTTGCCGATATAGTAGTTCACGATTTTTGTTGCCTGCTTGACTGGGTCGATGTCTCCTTTTCCCAAGTCGAGAAGAATCGGCCCATATTCTTCAAAGTTGAACAGCAACCCAGATCTTAATTTTTCCTTTTTAAATATTTCTGTCGTAAAAGGGCCAAGAAAAATTTTCTTGAATAATTCAAGCTTATAAATAAGGTTGCATACATATTATACTTAATAACATACACTGTATACTGCAGAGGAATACATCATAGCGCTTTACATATAGTATATATATATATATAAATCTATATCGGCTGGAGCTTAATATATCACCTCCCATATGTGACAAAGCCTAATATTCTAGCATCCTTTTATCCTGTACGTATAACGAAACTTCATGTTACAGACAGATTGCCTCTATTCTCGTGCGCACTGCAAGGTAGAATAGCATACAAATATACTCTATCAGTAAATCATAAGAAACCATCTTTTGTATTGGAGTATATAGGTAGCGTGACGGAAAAGTTTTGAAAAAATACCAATTGGGTATAATTTTCTGCAGGTATAATACTTCGCCAATACATATCATAATATTAAAATTAAACTTACGTTGACTGGCGAAGCCTGCTTCATCTCTAGTGATGCCGATCATGACATCGTATTTGTTATTACGATATTGTTTCAGAAGAATCTCTGGGTCGTCTGTTAGGATGTTCTTATCTACTCGGGGGCCCATAACGATGGGGAAAAGAGCTATTTTCTGCGGGAGAAAAGAATCTAAAACTGCATTTATGTGAGAACAAATTGTCAATTTTTCGATTTTTTGGAGACATGCGTAGCTTATGCACGGGGACTATCTTGGCATTGCATGCAAGAGCGTTAAAATATTTACGGCATGTGTTACCACACTGACGCTGCAAAATATTCTTGATAACATTCACGACGGGTTTCTAAAAAACAAAATATTTGACACTGCAGCTGCTACTTTCGACTATGTAATCGATATAAAACAATAAAAAAATTACCATTTTTCTGCTCCGAGAATACATGAGGCGATAATACAGTGACAAAGCAATGATAGTTCGTGATTATAGGTACCTATATTATATAAAAAATTTCAGTTGCGGAACATAAAGCAAGCTTTTCTACAATTCTATGTTTTAATGTTAATTCATGTTTACCACCCGCGAACGAAGTGAGAGAGGTGATAATGTTTTTGTTGAAGATTCAATTTTACATATATATTTGTCTGTCCACCCAATAAGTGGTCGAAGGAGTTGAGCAATGTTCATACATTTTTGCAGGGAGTTTTGTGGGTTGACCTAGATGTGACCCACAAAAAACTAGACCTAGCTGGCCATCAATACTAACTGCGTTGAATTTGGCCCCCACCGTGGGTGATGGTCTTACGCCACGAGCGTTCTATTTCTTGGGAATAACTTTGGATGAAGTATGGCCGGAATAAATTTTTCTGTACGTTTCAATCAATGTTCTTCCCACGAAACACTTGATTTTCGTCCGTCAATTTAGGGTTACGTTTCGCTACACATACCACACGCGTTCCATGAATGTTAATTGTCTAACCCCTCGTGAGTTGAACCTAGCAAAATTACCACAATTAAAGGTAACTAAATTTGGCTATAAATGGCTCTCTCGTCTTTAGTAATGCAGATCATGACGTCATAGCAACGTAATTATTGTTATGACGTTATTTGACAAGAACGTTAGGGCCCGTCAAGAACATGTTCTTCCGTACACTCGAGGGCCAATAATCATATGGAAGACCCCAATAGAACGACCACTTTCTGACAGTCAAAATTTGACTCATCAACTACCACTTAGGATATATGTGCTAATTATCGTGATACATGTGTATATCATTGTGTTATTGAGTAGAACTTTGGGCGTTAGAAGGTTATAGAAACGGTCACAATGTCGGAGGACAAAAAGAAAATGTAATATATTATCTGAAAGCTTACAGCGTGAACATATCATGGTGCCATATTACTGAGCATCAGCAAAATATTTTTATCAAGTCATAGTTAGCATTTGAGAGATAAGAGCACATCTATGCTAATTATTATTTGTCTCACGATGATAATACTTGTTTATTGAGTTATTCCAGATGTTATTTGTCCAAATGGGCTACACTTTGAGCGATGTGATGGTTACGGACGGCATGCATGCTTCGTATCGCCGAAATTCTGGGCTGTACTATCATTGATTATATGACGTATTAAAATAATGTAACGTGTCGCTGAAGCCATTTGCAGAAATTAACTCTATGGTAAGATTCCAAGCAAACTTTCTTTTTTTTCAGAAAGCGCACTTCAAAAGATATGTAAATAAACTTTGTTGTTCTTATGAGTTCTACAGTGTCTACACATTCTACTCATTTTATGCTATACGGGTAATTTTTCACACTGCAATTATTGATGCTTCAAATGTCCAGTAAAACATCAGATGAAATTCTTATTGACGTTGGTTTTCCACTCTATGGTATATATATACCGTTGCTTATGAATAACATTTCCAATGGTAATATTTTCACTAGAAAGGCAGATTCATGAAAAACAAAACGGTTAGGATCATCGATGTATTTAATAGCATTGACTTAAAAACAATAATAAAGATACTTACGTTGTATTCGAGATGAAGCACAGTGAGTGGTTCTATGGGCGCTTCTGTCATGCACTGCATCACCTCCTCGCTGGTCATGTGGTCGACCAAACAGCTCTCGTACCTGGAGCTGTTGTGTCTATGTTCGGAGCAGTCCACTCGCTCCTGGATATTGCCTTTAGTGCCGCAGTTGAGTTGTTTGGCCATGCGGTAGGTCACAGCTCGATGATGGTCAGTGGACATTGCCCAGCGAGCTAAGACTGAACCTGACTGCAATATGACGCGCTGAAAATAACCTGGAAGGGATAAATAACTTGTAACTGCATTGCTTTTACTGACATACGGAAGGTACCGACTAGTTTGAGGCTTCGGTAGTCGAGGTGCTTCGTCGGCATGAAAGGTAGGACAAATTATTGCATGTAGTATTCTGTGGCGAAGTGAGAGAGAGGCTCAACTGATAACAGCGGTGTGTGTGTGTGTGTGTACCTACAGTAAGCGGCAACAATGTCGTCGTCTGATTTTGAAGGCATAGTTACAACGCAGAAAGTTTGATGCGTTGCATATATGAAAAGAAATACGCACTGGTAAAAAGAAAAGCTCTACAGATTTCTTTTGCTGCCTAAGAGCGTTTAAAACATTCAAATTAAATTCAAAACTATGTGCGGAATATGCCATTGTTCAATACAAGTTTCGCCTATATAAATTAAATTTCCTATAAGTGGTACCTGCACGCATGTGTTGAAAAATGTAGAATACTTCATGTAAAATCCTTCTTGAACGGGGAACACTGATGTCACAGCAAAAGTCCTATTATAAAGGAAAGATATTTCGGTGGCAAGTAAACTATTACTTTATAAAATCTAATGCTGCAGGCTTTGTCCAGTGCTACAGCTGCCAATAATCTACATATAAAACAAAACATTCACTGATATCTGTGGGCATTGAAGTTCAATTTTTAGGGAATAGCACCATTACACATGTGAGCGAATATGGGGCTTTTTGATAGTGGACTCATGCCCACCCTTTTACACTGGAGGCTGTTGCTCACCGAACTCGGCAGTTCAGTCGCTAGTCTCTGGCCTGGAAAATCTTGGCCTGAAATTCGTTATTAGGATCAGCTTTAGGCCCTGTGGTACTGCAAGAGTTCAAGTCAGCTGTTAAAGGGCTTTTTGATAGATTCTCCTTGGCAGCGCTTTCTTCGCGTTTCATTTTGGGTTTAATTATCTGTCCGCTTAGGCCAGGGCGGGTTGTTTTATTAATGACAACAGTAAAAGGCTAGATGATCAATTTCGTTATCGTGATGTGCCAAGTAGCTACATTGCATAACTCAGAATATGAGGCTTACAAAATAATTTCATCTAGTCTATTTCATGAACTTATTGATATTGAATTATAAAATCTAAATTTTACAGCGGATCAAATTGTTAAAAACGTTTCATACCTGAAGACGCGTTTGAGAGCATGTGAATCTGGGTGGACGAAGCTCCAGCACTGTCTCCAAAAAGGGTGACTTCCTGGGGGTTTCCTCTAAAATTGTGAATGTTTTTATGTACCCAATCGAGAGCTGCTATTTGGTCCATCAGCCCCATGTTACCTGGAGCCACTTCGTCTTCCGTTGACAGAAAACCTGAAAAAATAAATAGGGCCATCGCTTGACACAGAGCTGTCCTAACAACTGTTATTGAGAAGCACTGTCCCAAGAAAATGAAGTTCTTCTGATGAAGGCAAAATAAAATGACATCATCCATGTTTTATTAACTTTTATTTTTTTCTGCTTCCAATACTAACAGATGATAAATGTACTGTTTTGAGGAGCATCCTTCTGCTTCTTAACCCTTAATGATTATTTCCATAATGTTATTCCCAGGAGAGCGTGTTTCACAGGTTTAACAAGGAAATTCTATAGGAACTGATAAAAATTCACGGTAAGTGCGTTTTTATCTTATAGTCCGCGGAAACGGTAAAGGACTACAGCTCCAAGTTATTGTTATAGCTACAATTGTGGTATTCTCAAGGGAGATTGATTATAGGAAACTGTTCTGGCCTCTTTAATAAATTTTTTACACCAACTGCATTGTGGTTGGATTTTTCATTTTTGCACTATACTAAATTAGTCAAGAGTATTAGGACACGAAATATTTTCCAAATCTTTCCAGGAATTTGTATTTTTTGAAAACAACCAAATTTGCTGTACAACTACGTTTGCACTAGATGGGAGGGTTCTGAGGCCATGGCTAGCATTACTTCTTCGAACATGCTGTTATTTGCGTTAAAACAGAGGTTAACCCGGGTTTGGTTATCTGCTTCAAAATCAATATTTAATTTGAGCACTTTGAGCCCGCAGACTTTCACGAAGCAGGGCAAGGGCTACGAAAAATTCAAATTAGCTCTAAGGCAATGATTTTTTTTACATCAAAACGATTTTTTTAGCTTATGCTTTTTAGTTTGGCCAAAAAAGGCGTCTTGCCCGATGTATATCTTGAAGGAGTGAGACTGGAGTGGGTGGAGTTTTCTAAGTATCTCGACGTAGTATTAGATCGAAGTATGAATTTCTCACCGCACGTGACTTCACTTTGCAGCGAAATTAGTTAAGCTAAAGGGGCTATATATGCAGTGTCCAAATATCTACCGAAACATGAACTAATATCTCTTAACTATATCTCGCTATAATAGCAATTAACTAAGGAATAGTGCTATGAGGAGGGGCTTCTGATAATCTATAGAAACGAGTAAATACCATCATGAATGAAACTCTGAGAATCATATTAAGAGTCAAAAGAGATAATAATAATATTCCGGTCGCATCAACTAATAGTATATGTATCATGATCTGGAACCCCTAAAATTTAGAGATGTATATAATTATTTTCTATTAAAATTTTTACGAATGGCCCTGACTGGAGAAACTCCTTATTTTGAGAGCTACTTTAGTGTACTACTCCCAGATCAGAATTATTGTACAAGGGATAGTAGATTCAATTTGCCGGATATTCGCCTGGAGGTATTCCTACGTGTACATAATTACAATAGGCTTCCTGAGGAATTGGAGCGTCCTATGTCACATTCGGCATTCAAAAAAAAAAAAAAAAAACCAAAAAAGTACTGTATTGCTGAATATGCCCCTCGTTTTCTATTGCGGGGGATATAATAGTGCAATATCTAGTGCAGTTATCGACTCTTTCTAGTGTAATATGCTCCTCGTTTGCTATAGCGGGGGATATATTAGTGCAATATCTTATTCAGTTGTCGACTCTTTCTAGTGCCATATATAATACCTCTATGCATATCACAGTAGATCGGCCCATATCTGGCTATGTAATATTGTTAGGTGTGCTATTTTTAGTTCGTCTCTTAGTGTTTCATGTTTTTATAGGAACTTGACTTGATAGACTTTATATAGATATAGAGCATCCCATAAGTGTTGAATCACTTTGAGTAGGATGTGTTCTCGGTTTTTAATTGGTTTTTCTGGTTGTAAACATTTCATTGTGAGCAGAGAACAATAAAGGTGAAAATATAATCATTTGTGCCTTTTGACAGGAATAACAGTTTCTGCAATTTTGTTGAAGATCCGTTCTCAACTTTCTGAGTTATGCTGCAAACAAATATTATGACAAACATTCAAATACACAAAGAGACCAACCGATCAACGCCATAAGCTAATCATTTACCAAATGTTTTCTAACATTATACAATTACTACGAAGTTTATAGAGATTTTACTAAGCATAAAGTCAAACACAGACAAACAAACATACTGGCAAACAAATTACGGAACTAATACCTAGATCATCACAAAAATGTGGTCATTTACTTTTCATTATGTACCTAACACCTCACGTAACTTTCGTAAACATCCATCCACACCTTTTGAGTTACGGTCCTAAGAAAAAAATAGGCTGACAAACAAACAAACTGTTAGACACATCTTCATCTAAAGTTAATCATCTGATACTGCTAACATACTTAACAATTCCTGTGAATTTCGTAAAGATCTGTGCTTTACTTTTGGAGTTATCATGGTGACAGACAAATGCAGTATACTGAAAAGAATCTTGAGCGTGAACAGTACCCCGGCTGTAAATGTAACTCACCAAAGGCGTTCACACGGTATTGAATGACCACCAAGACGATGTCTTCACTCATGAGGCTGTAGGGCTGAAATTCAACAGCTGATCCCATCTGATAACCTCCTCCGTGGATGAATACCATTACTGGCAGTAGGCTGTCATCGTCGCTGAACTGAAAAGGTCAAAATAGTGGAGCGTTAAGTAGAAATTGTTCGATTCTAATAATAATTGGCAAGGTAACCAGTTTTCACTCTAACTGGAAGTATGTAGCTAGTAAGCATTTACTGACTCTGTACAGCAGTCTTCTTTTCTTCAAAAAACACTGAATGTGCGGTCCTCAACACCTGTGAAGGCGAAACCTCAGAGGAAGCTAACAACCAGGCTGTACTACCGTCTTTTTCAACATCGCATTGACCACCAGAAGTAAGTTTATCGAATACGGATCTCCGGTACAAATTTTAGCGTATTTCCCAGTTTGCAGTGACACGCCAGTAATAACAGCAAATTAAAATATTAATTATACACACCTGGGTCATTGGAGAGAATACATTGAGGTACAGACAGTCTTCTGATCCGATAAGTTGAACTTCATCACGTTGAACGACTGGAGTGACGGCGATCTGCACGCAGATCGGGGCCGATTTTGAGGCGTCCCGAATTTCTTGCCAGCTGTCTGGATTTTGAGGAGGCTGGATGTTGAAAAAAAAGAAGGAATCATGATGATATTTTCATAGTTTTTGAGGCAACTGACAGTAATGATTAAAAGACAATAGTGAAAGTTTGTATTGCTTATTTTTGAGTGGTTGAAGGAAGGAAAACGAGAGTTATTGTTTTTCAGTTTGCAAAATAGTTAGAAACATTAAAAGTAATAAACATCCTTCTATTTTCTGCATTTTACTTCTTTACAGAAACAATGAGAAGAGATGTTTCTCAGTTTTCTCATTCCGTTCATTGTCTAATGGCAAAAATGAAGATGCAGATAAGATGATGTTCTATTTTGTTTCATTTGGTTCGTTGGGTGATCTGCGTTATAGTCATTCAACACATTCATCTAAAACCATTAGTATTTCAAGAACTTTACCCTCATAAGTTCGTTTAATATAAAACATTGTAGGGGTTAATGTATAATTTTTATAATTAGTTAATCTATTGGGTAATACCAACTTTGAATCTGAGGTGGCCAAGGGGCGGCTTGGCGAAGGGGATCCCCCGGAACGAGTAGAAGTCTTTGCCCTCAAAAGATTGCTCTTTGATGCCACGCAGCTGCCCCTGAGCTACGGTCACCAGCGTTGGGTCAAATGGAATTTGTTCGTCA